>BLKR01000319.1:0-197500 GCA_011170035.1 Teleogryllus occipitalis | reverse complement strand
ATTCCTACTGCAATCAAGCTAATAATTTAAATATGCTAAAACAATTGAAAAACAAAACACAACCTCCATCAGATTATCAAGTTATGAAATTTTTCTCTTAAATGAGGCATCTATCATACTGAAGAGGCTGATGTGATCAGGAACTTATTGCTAGTGCAGTGAATTTATGATGTGGTTTTGTTGTAGAAGTATTGATTTGCTTGTGATTGACTTAGGAAGAGATCTAGACTGCCCTGAACATGAACCCTGATATCTGTCAAACAGGCTTGGTGAAACGGAGGATGTAACAATTTACTTAGTTACAAACATTTAAGCTCTCAGTTGGAATCTTGTAGTAAAGAAAGCCCAATTTAGGTCCAACAACCTTGATGAAACATGATTGAATCCATATCTACTTGGCTGTCCAGAAAACAAGGTCCTTGTTACAGACGCCAATGTTTGGCTGTCATGCTGCGACCTTGCTCTAGGTGAAATGCCATCAAGTCTCAACCTTCTGATCTTACTAATCAAGGAATTAAGACATTGCTTGAAACTTATATGTGCAGAATTTTCAAAGAATTGATCTAAACTGTCAGGGTATGAATTTCATTTTCTTGTCAACTTCTGTGTCATAGAAGTCCAATTTTTTTTTTACACTGTGAAGCCACTTTGAAGGCTTAAAGGCAGAGGCAGGTCGCATATGAAATGCACATGATGCTAACAACAAAGCTTCCTTATTTTAATTGAGGGTAGTAAGGCCATTTGTAAAGATGTTGTTCAATGTAACACAATGTAATTTTATTATAAATGATTTGATTTGGTAATTTTTGTCTGTTAGTTGGCCTTATAAACACCCAATCATTATATAAAGACAATTAACAATTTTTTCCTTATCTAAATTTTATTTTATTAATAATATGGTGCCTCAAAATGAAATTAGTGGTAAGTAATAAATAATAGCGTGCTCTTGAGAATGAATATTAATAAATGAGATACTGAGATTTAGAAGCACAAAATTAAACTTAAAATAACCCAATTAAACAATCAGTGTGGTACTTGGCTTTGCTTTTGTGCCAATAAGTCAATGTCTGCCTTAAAGGAACTGGTTACAATTTAAAGTGAATTTTCCATATTTTTATGTTTTCAATGTTTCAATTTTTCAGATTTTCATGTTCATCAATGTTTTGTTCTTATTTTACTTTTCAGTTGCTTCTTTAAAAATAGTTATTCACTAATACATGTAGTACAAATCAGTTTATCATCATGCTGAATTTTTAAGTTACTCTTTAAATACCTCATGAAATCTATCAATAAAGTAAATTGTGTTATCCATATTTCATTTTGAAGATTGTTGCAGTTTTCTCCCTTTGAATCTATTAAGGATTTAATTTTGTTTAAAAAATGGTAAAAGTCTTCAGCAATTTGCCTCTAACAAGCCATCTTACTAAAGAGAAACATGTAAAATCTCTGTACTCTGCATCAATACTACGAAGAAAATTTTGAAACGTGATCATTCAGTATCTTGGACCAAATACAATTCACAATTATTGATGACAATTTTTGTTCTCATTTTAAATTTTTGTTCATATTTAGTACTCTTCTGAAGGAATAATAAATAGTGTCTTTTAATAGTTATTTATTTTGCAAGGAACTTTCTTGAATTTAGGTAAAAAGAAAAAAAAAAGGTTTAAATTGCCATAGTTCCAGCTTTAAGCCTTCATCAGGGCCATGTGTTTTTCGTATTAACTAAGTACTAATAACTTTATAATCGTCTCATACTATCCTATACTGCAATTTTGCATACTACTTATTGGGAGAGGGGGCTCAGGGAATCACCCAAGTATGGTTGAAGAGAGGTGGAACTAATGTCATTGCAGTGCCTGAGACCAGGAGGTCCTAGGTTTGAGTCCCGATGGTGGCAGGATTTTCGACAAGATAGCTCTTTCCTTCCCATTCCTTGGCCTGTCCTATCCCTTACATGAACTACACTTCCACACATGTCAGAAGAACGGTTGGGAGCTGAGAGCTTGTCCTGGTTGGGGGGGGGGGGTACCTCACTGGTGGGAGATACCTGGTTGGGGAAATCCCACTAGCCGACAATAGGTCGAGCTGTATCTCACCCTGAAGCAGGGAAAGTCACCGCCAACTCCTGAGCAAAAAACAAAACATTCACTACACTTACGGGACTAATGACAGCTGTTTATGTGCCCAGATTCGTCAATCAATCTTACACTCACCGTTTTACTTCAGATTTACATCCTGTTTACATATTCACATCCTACCAACACTTTCCTCTCACAAATTCCAGTGTTGGGCTTTGTGTACTTCATGCTCATTGTGTCCTTCAACATAACAACCCTGTCTTTGCACAGCACTCACTCCCCGTTACTACATGTCCTCTCCCTGGCTTGTCCCACTGTCTAACCTTCTGGCTACGTTACTCCACTTCCTTTTCTATCAAAGAACATAGATATGTTATTTAATTATACCTTATACACCTTGTGCGACTTTTTTATAATTAATATTGCAAAAGAAAACTGAAAATAAAAACAAAGTTAATAAGAAAACCCTTTGTTACAGCCTTAATAAAGGCTTAAATGCCAAAACATTGGCAGTTTATTTTTTTTTTCTTTTTATCTAAACTCAAGAAAGTTCCCTGCAATTAATTACCAAGGTCATCAATCAAGGATGTGTTATTTATTTTACAAGTGGCTAAAAGGGACAGTTACGCTCGTGTTAGTTTATTGAAGCACTGCAACGCAAGTTTAAGATTGAAGGGTTGAGAAAATTATAAGGGTACTAACTACAATTTTATTATTTTACAGAAGAATGAAAACGGTTTGTAAATGCTTTCTTATGGAAGGCACACATATTAAGATTTGATTTGATAAGTATATGTCCTTGAATTAGTCAACTGTGTCCAATATAATTATAAGCAATACATCTATTTAACTATACCAATTAACATTGTTTTTTGAAATAATTTTTTTTTGAAATCTTGTTCTTACTCATCATATGTAAAATTAGAAGGGTTCTATCTTGAAAAGTCTTGGATACATGAAATAATACTGAGATATAAATTTTTCAAACTGATATTTATTAAACCAAAATTGAGATACAGTTGAAAGGAGTTATTTAACAAATTTGTTTGTAAATAATAATCTGTGTAAACATGTCCTTAAAGAGTTTGTTCTCTTGATTATCGTGATTAGTCCCGTCAAAAAGTTGTATCATTTGTAGTTTCACTTCTTGAGAGAGAAAAAAACATGCCAGAAACCCTTATTAGTGGATAGAAAGTCCTTTTGCTTCATATTTGATTTTAGCTACATTTATAGGATTTGTTTGTTGTACATCTTCACAAGTGCTGTGAGGATATTTATGTAGCTGCCCAATTTCACGAATAGTGTTGAGTATTGCTGAACTCTCCATGTCATGGTTTGAATGGTTAACTAGCAGGGAACTTGGATTTCCCTTTTCAATATGTAATTGAGTGACATCTGATAATTAAACCCAATGAGAATCTGTTTATGGAATGTTTCTGAAGAAAACATTGGGAATACAAAAACATTTTGGCCACTCATAGAACATGAAATGGATTTTCAAGACTACCCATCTCCAGTAATTTGAACCAGTTTCAAGGAATGTGAATTTCATTTACATGAGGGATTTTTTTTTATTTCATTGCTTCAATGTGTAGTAGGGAAGAAATGCAGATTACTAACACGAAATTTGTGACTGATTTAGACTCGAAACCCATGCTGAAGAAATCCGTACATAGGAAGAAGAAAAAAAAAAGTTACATATTCATAAGTTTTGAAATTTTTCAATAATTCCTTCCCTGTTTGTGCTAATAAGAAAACATACATTGTTGTACATGGGTTATTTAAATTATCTTCCAACAATGATTTTACCGGTAGTTGATACACCTTCTTCAAAACTATTTCTCATTTATTTTGTAATATGTTGCAGCAACTTCTATTTGTGCTCCCTGCAGTTGATGATCACATGACATAACTAGACTTCTGATTTTAGGACAAATGCCTATTTATTTTCTTTAGGATGTTGTGGAAAATAATTGCAGATGTTCGCGAATCTTGAAAAAATAATTTACTGAAAGCTTCTAATACTGCTTAAAATGTCCTGAAAGGGCTGTTGGTGCCTATTTTAATATATATTTCGCCTAAAACTCCTTAAAACAAGTAACTTTGAAAAATTATCATATTTTAATTAAGCAACTAATTTTCGAAATTTGTTTTATGGAAACTCAAATACATTCTCGAATTTCTCGAAACGCAAATATTATCTGATCGACTACGGACCGAAATCTCTCACCCAACACATCAAAACACAAGGAGCTCTGCAAGTCAAGGTAAATAGGATGTTTCATGCACGTCTGCGATCAGATGCACTTCTTAGGCAATTGCACCCATTCCTGGTGCAAATACTCACGCAGGGGGTGTGACTAAAGTTGTTTGCTCCAATAAATCTGTGGCAGTGGAAAGGTCATTTTCAGCTTTCAAAATTATTTTGAAAGGTAAGACAACCTTACTGTAGAACTTTTGGATAAAATATTGATTATAATATATACTACACTGCTAATTATGAAATTGAATAAAATAATATTTTTGTAGTCTCTCTCATAAAGGTAAAAATACGTGACTTTCCTACCTAATAAAAAGCGCCTAATTTAATCATTTTGTGAGCAGTTATAGATCTCCGAAACAGAATTTTTTATCTAAATATTTTTTTCCTGGATTAGTCATTTTGTAACCTATTTTAAGTGCCTAATTTCGTAATGTTACCTATTTTAGGTGCCTAAATCATCACTTTTTTGTGCCAAAAATTCCGAGGTGTAGACATAACGTACCGTTTCTGTGGCTTCAGGAGCAAATAGTACCTTTTCAATATTTTGGCTCAAAGAGGGTCCCAGCTCATCACGTTTCACAGTACAGGCTTAGGTGGCCCAGGGCATCAATTGATATCACAGCAACGCCTCTGACCGGAAGGTTCTAGGTTTCGAGTCCCGACGGTGACAAGGTTTTCGACACTAGTTAGATATCTAGTTCAAATTCAGCCTCTGTCCGGAGGAGAATTCTAGCGGTCGGCTGCTCTGATCGATAGTTTTCCGTGGTTTCTCCAATCAACACCTGGCGAAGGTCGGTTAGTACCCTAACAAAAGGGCCACGGACCACGCGCGATCTTTTCTTCCTCTTCCTCGTCCTATCACCCCTTACTTACATACTTACACATACACGCGCTACATTACCACGCATGTTGGGAGACCAGTCAGAATCTGAGAGCTTCGCATCGCGGCTGGGGCGGTGCTTCGCTGGTGGGAGACACCTGGTTGGGAACACCCGCAAATCGACGTACAGGTCGGCGCCGGATCTCACCTGCGATAAAACACTACGCTTACGGGACTAATGACCTTAGAGGTCGTGCCCGCAAACACTAATCAGGCAATTAACATTTCACAGTATTAAAAGGGCGTTAAAAGGAAACAAAAAGCGGATCATGTTCTAGGCACAAAATATAAGAAAACGTGTACATGTCAATTTCGCCAAAATGACATGTTATACCCTTATAATTCTCAACCCTTCAATTACTAACAAGTGTGCAATTAACATTTTGGCATGGAGTATGTTAATGCCTGTTATATAGTTATTAATGTAATGGCTTTTACTTTTATTAAAAAATGACAGTTCAATAGTTTAATCATTTTATATTAATTTGTTTTGATCCTTGATGGGAGATTTTAAAAAAATTCAAAAACAATAACAGAATTCTTACAAGTACTCTTAAAAGTTTTGAACTGTAAAATTTAATGAAACTTATAAAAATTATAAACAATTTCTGCGTCCAGGAGTTTAAAAAGTGTCTGTTTAAAGACTGTTAAAATTAATATTTTAATGGAAACATTGTCAATTAAAAAAGTAAATGATTTGAAATAATTGAATTGAAAATTAATTAAAGTAAGGGGTTGATCAAAGTATAATACTGATTTAAAAAAGTCTAAATATATAACTAGTATCATTTTCTCATATTTTCTAACCAAATGTCTTTATCATGAATGGTAATATATTGACTTCAGCAGTACTCTTTATTGTATCAGTGAGTGTATAATGAGCCATTTGATCTATTGCAGGGAGCTTCATTAAATATAATGATCCATTTAATTGTTGGATATAGAGATCAATTTAATCTACTCCGAAAACTTAGGTAAACCACATATAAAGGGATCGGATAAAATAAAAGCATAACAATATTTGCAAATAAAGGTCTTGAGTGGGTTTCATCAAAAGCCATCACCTGCAGGTTGGACATGCCTGTTCTTGAGTCGTGCATCATTTCTAACTTTTACACAAAACATGAATTTGACCCCAGAATTATAAAATATGCATTTTTATGATCTTATTTTATGCCATATTTTAGATTTTCAGATAATAAGAAAGTGAATATTCAATGAGAAAGAAGTGTTTTATATCTCTAAATACATTTCAAGTCATTTCATTTTTCTGCTAACTTTTGCTTTCTTTATTAACTCGTAGACTTGAAAAATGACAGCCTTATTATTACAATACATATACTATATAATAAACAATCCTAGTAATATATATTTGAAGTTCTTAATGTGTAATTTTCATGGAATAAAATGTTAAAAACTCTTAAAAGTTTATCTTTTTGATCTATAGATGGTTGGTTAACTAGTGCACAGGTTTTGTGAACTTTTAGAGGGATGTTGAATAAGTTGCCATTTCAAATGCATTCAGGTACACTTGTTTTGTTCTAGTGACAACTGAAACTAACTTTATCTTTCGCTGGCATAATCAGGGCCAATCCTTTTTGATTATACATAAGCCTAGATATGCCTGAATCCTAAAAGGAGCATCTCATCACTCTGGCTTTTTAAGCATTTGAAACACTTGTGTAATTTGAATTTTCATTATTTTTTTACTGACAAGAAAAATACTGAACTATTAATTACATCTGTAAGATAATACAAATACAAAAGTTTTTCTTTTCTACACAAACATTTCGACCTGTAGTCTTCATTAGATTTCATGGCTTTAACACGGGAAAATGTGTAAAAATTATGTAAGAAAGGAATGAAACTTAAGAATAAAAAGAAATAATATATTATTACCCCCAAAACAATAAAATTTGAAGAAATTTTCTTCCACACTAGCACATTCGTCAAAAGGGATGGTATAAAATTCTGATTGATAAAGCCATCCTTCTGTTAGACACTACACTTTATATATCCAGTATTAATTTTGTTAAAATCATCGTTGTAATCATTGATTTTTTTCTATCAGATTCATTAACAAACTTATTAAATTTAAATTAAAATATTTAGGCTCTGCCTACATCCCCCAAATGATCACAACAAGTGCAATCCAATCTCCTCAAACCTATCTGTATTACTAATTTCCAATGCACTCAGAAATTGAAAGGAAACTATTGTAGTCTCCACACCTGAGAGAGTTCTATCCATATGGTTTTATTGGATACCCAGGAACTCAGGAAAATCTCAAGACAATGAACGTTTTGTTTTTGTCTGAAAAATGCAAATATTTCATTGTGTTAATCCACCTATTCTTCTACTATGCATACTAATTGAATTCTTATACTCATTGCATCTCTGCTTTCAACACAGCTGACATGTGGGAGCAAGGCTCCAAGAAAGATACAGCTTGCCATTAAATATTTGGTATTCACATGTATTAAAAGGACAGCAACTTTTTTGATAATTAAAGTTCATTAAAAAATAGTGAAGACCTAATACCATTAAATTGAAGAAAAATGTAGTTAATCAAATTTCCTGTTTTTAAAAAATTGTGACAAAAGTTACATAGGCATGACCAGAGACATCTTCATATTAGAATAAAAGAATGCAAAAACAATTTTAAACTAGTTTCCAACAAACATAATGTTACAGAACATATCATTGATAAGAAGGCACAACATGAATTCAGATGGAGGAAAGATCTTAGAACAATAAGACAACTTTTTCAGAACGTCCATTTAAGAAATGCTTCACATCTACAACACAAATGATATCCTCAGTTTACAAACTCTTACAATAAAACTTAATTGTTTATATAAAACTTTCTTGTGAATTTTGATTATTCTGCTGTAGAATTGAATATAGTCAACTTGTATGTACACGAGCCAAAAATTGTACAAAAAAATAATATAATGGTTTAGAATTGGATGAGAAATTAATCTTTTGGTAATATTATGGTTTAATATATTTATTGTATTTACTGAATGTATTTATTGTTTATACTGAATATTTTAAAATGTATTTTCACAAGTTTCAATATCTACTTGTATGTATTTTCATGTGGCCATAGAATATTTATTCTTATTAGACATTAATGTGCATTTCTTGATCTTTTCTGAAGACACATTTATATAAATTCTTTGCTCATTTCCTTTTGTGATAAATATTATGCTACAGTAGTATCATGTCAGGAGATTTGAATGTAAACCTGGTGACGTGAAAAAGACTACAGGCCAAAACATTGTATAGAAAAGATGCACTTTTGTATTTTTATTATGTTGGTCATTAATTAATAATTCAGAATATTTGTTTGTAAAAGGTTGTTAATGCACAATAAACTTTTTAAAGCATTGTACGATTTCAGCATTTGTCTACAAATGGTCCACAAATATCGATTAGTGCACATGGGGAAATGTTTAATCTTTTGTCTTTCATCTCTTCTGGAATTTGAAGAACTTAATTTGTAGGCTCTTTAAATCTAGATTTCAAAATTGTCAGGACGTAGCTTTATGGATTTGTCCCCAATTTCTACTAAGCTTTTATTTACCAGTCGAACAAATATCCAAAGAGGGTGACTTAAAATGAATACTATTCTCTTCGAAAAACCGATTTTTTTATTTTTTTATTTTTTTTTAAATTTTTTTTTTAATTTTTTTTTTTTTTTTTTTTTTGTTTTTTCCTTGGATATACTACAGGAAGGCCTATATTTGAGAAAATACGGTATGTATGAGAGGATGCTGTACAAATTGTGTTCTGAGTGCTCTCGTTACTTTTTTGCTCCAACCTTCATGCTCATAGAAGCCTTGTTTGCTGCATTACTTATGTGCTTCCTTATGAAATGTCTTATCGCTATACGGAAATGACCCTTATACTTTCTCGCAAACATATTATAGCTGAAAAAAATCGATGTTGATATTTGAACAAAAAAATACCTGATAGGGTAAGGGGCGTTTTCAAAAGCGTCAGTCCGTTTGTGAAAAAGTCGCGCTTAAACCATTCACAGGATTTTCCCGAATCGATTTGGCCGAACTCGATTAGCGCCGAATTTTAAATAGGTGTATTGAATTTTGGGGTTTACTTAATATGAAACCCAGAACAGATTATCAACACTTTCCCAAAAAGCTCCAAATTTATCTTTCTTACAGCGGAATGCGCAAAAATTTTTAACTTTTCAGGAGAAGGATTGAAAATTCTACATCATTTTCCAAATCGTGTTAAGCTGTCAATTTCTTTCATGTAATCGACTTCAATGTTAATTTTAAACAGTAAAAAATTATTTAATTGTATTGTTTACTTTGTCGCTACTGCTACCACGGTGGATAGAAAGTTATGTAATGCTGCGCGGAAAAAACGGCGAGTTTTCGGCAGAAATACTTATTGCAGGACTCTGGTAACGTAAAAGTTTTTAAATCCGGATACTAAATTAAGAAAAAAATCCTCTAACATGTGGCGTAGCCGGAATGGATGTTTTGTGGGTTCTTGATACCGAAAAATCGATTGTAGGCAAACTTTGAACAACGCTAGCAGGTAAACCGTTCAGCCGATTTTCTCCAAAATTGATATTCCCCGATGAATCTGGCTGATGTCGCGGATCCATGAATTTGAAACCTATCTTTTAATTTTTTGGGGTACTTTACATGTAACCAATGGGACATTTAAAAAAAATGGCTCCAAAGTTTTTGATTAAACTTATTGGGTAGTGCAAAGAACGTCAAAGAATATGGTGCAGGTCTCGTTCGTTAAAAACCCGGATTTTTTCGAAAATTGAAAAAAATCGATTTGTTTCGGCGTCTTCCAACAACTGCAATTAGGAAAATACATTTTTTTTCGTAATGTGTTCGTCAAAAACACATCTTCCAAACGGTCATGTTGAATTTGTTGAAAATATGAGAATTTTTTTGAGTAATTTGGCGACTCTCGCCCGCTCCCAGTTTACTGCGCTTCCTGAACGTAAAATGTTGCTACGCATTTGGATGCTACGTAAGTTAGAATTTGTGTATTATTTCATATTTTCATTTCTCTTTTTTGCATGGCTTCAGTTATTGCCATGTTCTATGTCCTCGGCCTTCCCCTGTATCATCGATTGGGTATCCATTCCCAAATGTTTTGTGGAAGTCTATCTGATTCCAACCTACTCATATGTCCATACCATTTTAGCTGTTTTATTTCGATGATCTCGCCCATTGAGAGTTTGAGCGGCCTTTTTATATTTTCCGAGTATGGGGGTGCTGGCCCCATGCCTCAACCTCCTTCCTTGAGGACCGGGTAATTGGTTTTTACGGTTTTCTTCCCTTCGATTGAATGTCTTCCAGGACTCCGGAGTTTAATCTACCCCTATTGAAGCACTTCTGCTTCTAACAGGAAGAAAGGAATGGAAAGGATACAGCTAAGGATAGGAAACAAGCCTCTGAGCTACTCAATCCACCCATTGGCTCCCGGGGTTCAGGAAAGGATTTTAAGTAAGAAGGATGTCTTACAGTTATGGACAGCAGTCAGACACTCCTTTCTAGGTAGCAGAAGCCAGGCTAATTGCTGCATTCACCACCCACCAGTAAAGGCGAGCAGGGCGATGGGGTCGCTACATCCCTACGCCATAAGAAAAGAGAAGGAGAAAGACGTATTGGATACAGAGGCGTGGAAATTGGGATGCGGAAAACGGCCAAGGCTGTAAAAACCCGCTAAATAGATTTATTTATATTTCATTTATTCTATTAATATTTCATTTTAAATTGTGTCCTGTAATTGTGTGAATGTGAAAACGAATAGATGATTTCGCGAATAGATGAATTAATATAAATTAATGATTAATATAAAAATTATAGTCAATTATTATATTTTTCTATCCATTTTCATTTTCTTACTAGCGGTATCAACAATGCTAATTGGCAAATTGTGTATCCCATACGAATTGTTGTTTGTTGTAACTCCATTGTAACGCCGCACTGATAACAAGACTATAATGGCGGCTGCGTTTCGTTCGCGGTAATATAAACTAATTCTTTTATATATTTGGAAAATATTACAATACTATACTATTTATTAATTACTATGATATATTTTGCGATCTATTTACATGTGTTTGCCAACGCTATCAGTATCGTATTATTTATTATCTTTTAATTATTTTACTTTCGCATACTGCTTGTGCAGAATATAAGACTAAAAAACTAATCGGGTATGTTCGTGAATACACTGCATACCTTATACAATGAATTCAATGCCAGATATATATATTTTCATTTAAAGTTTTGAATAAGAAATCTATTGCTTGAAACTATTTAATTATCGCATCACATGTACGATTTCAAATGAGTTTTACAAAAAATTATTGAGATGTGTTAATTTAGAGAGAAATTGTATAAATAGAATTACATATCCATTACTAAAGGTGAGAAAGTACGTGCTGTTTTAACACCTAGTTTTGTATTTGCCATTAGTTAATCAATATTGATTATTACTTATATGTAGGACCCAGATGTTTATTACATGTCATTTTAGTCATCTACGAAGACTAAAAGTATGCAGTTTTCACGTGCCGTATACAGTCATTTCGGCTTTTCCCTCTTTTATCATTTTCTGTTACTATTTCAAATTATGGTTATATTTTCGATGAATTTTCGGGTTTTTGTCATATTTTTATTTTTTGATTACATTTTGGCACACTATGCTTGCAATCTTCTCAAAGAGAATTTTCACATCTCCTAGTTATCTGTAATTTCTTATAATTGTCCGTCTTGTGACTAACCCATTTCTGTTACTTTCGATAATGCAATGAATCTGTTGTGGCCTGAAGGCGTGAAAAAAGAAAATGTACTCTAGTCATTTGTATGTTGAAAGTTGGCATAGATCTGCAGCTACTCTACCCTGAAATGATTCATGAAACGTGCATTGCATATGCACTAAATAGAGTTGCGGAAGAAATTCTGTGGTGGAAATCGGTGGAAATTATCCTGATGTTGATATGTTAATTTCTGCAGTGAAGAAAATCTTCATCAAAGCTCCATTCAAGGAAATGGTTCCTACTGTGCCATTGCTTCCCTAGCCCATTTTCTCACGTTGCGGCAGGTGGCTTAATGCCGCATACTACTATTGTACCAATTACAAAGCTGCTCTGTTGGGGTTACCATACTTCCATTATGGAAAAAAGGACATTTCTTATAAAAAAAGAGGACATTTCATATAAAATGGTTTTAATGTAATTTGTCTTAACGACAAAATACTACGACAAAATTAATACTTCAGCCATTTTCATCACTTACAATTACACAATGGGCTTACTTCATTATTACATTCTTTTCCACTTTTATAGCAGAAGTATTTGGTGGATGATGAAATCAACAACTAAAAGTGTTTTGGACCTTTGCAACATACACTTTGAACTTTTAAGTATGTCATTAAAAAGGCTTTTTTTGGCATCCTGCTCGAAATATGAACACCACAGAGCAGTATTAACTCCACACGCCGGCAGAATAGTATTAACACCTCAGAGCACAGAATATATAACCAGCACCATTATACAATACGTAATACAATGTTGTACCAACTGATTGCAGCACTGTCGCAGTTCATGGGGAAATGGACAAATGTATGGATCTATGGATTTTGGCGGTTGTTAGGCCAGACAGTCGAAGTTTAATGTCAGATATACAACAATGAAATGTTATGTCGAGGATGCGAAAAAGTTGGAAAGAGCCCAGTTCCTTCGTACTGTGGTGTCATACGGGTGTAATCAGTACACAGACGAGAGTGGGTTGTAATAACAGCAGATTTATTTACAATTAAGACCGTAGTCACAAATAACCAATGCACTGTATACAATTAACTAACTAAATAGACCCCACTGCTAGGAGAGATATTTACAACGGCTACCACACCGAACATACTACCTAATGTTTCGCCGTGCGTAGTACCGCTTGCCCTAAGACCGACTACATGTCTCACTAGTCACCACAATAACTGCCGGCTCCTTCCAGCGCGCGCACGCACGCACGCACCTCACCGACGACCTACGCTGCCGATGCCGCTGTCTCAAAGAAGGAAGAGCTATTGTTCCACAGCCCTTAAATAGCCCTCGCGACGCTGCCCGCCGCCTTCATTGCCTCCGCCCTAACGCCCGCACACCCCGTCGGAAAAAAAACCGTGTGTCATGGCTTCTGCCATTGTCTGTACATCCGGTGGGCACCACGCTGCGTGCCCACGTTGGTTTTAGCGACACGACGCTATAGTACATAATAAGTCCATGTTGAATTTAAAAGTAGTACCCCTTTCCAATAAAAAAAGGACATTTCGTCAAATCCACCCAGTTTTTCTTACTTCAAAAAGACATGTCTGGGGAAAATGAAGTAAGGTAATCCTATAGTCATGCAATACTGTATGTCTATGCCTTATACTCCCTCCATGATTAGAGACATTCTGAAAGGAAAATCGGCAACATTCCATGAACGGGAGCCTCTGTAGAACTCTAATGATTTGGCATATTTCAATTATTCCCCCATTAACATCCTGCAATGTTGAGCGGTCGTTTCCCATTAGAATGTAATGTTGCATGAAAACAGAAAATCGCTATTTGAAAATGTTAAAATGTATGTCAGTTTGCTATTGTAATTCTTTCTGATCGTCTATCAAAATGTGATTTCATTTTGTGCAGGATCGAGAGTTACCTCTGAATTGGGTAATTAAGTTAATACAAAATAATAATAATAATAATAATAATAATAATAATAATACATATTATGTAATTGTTTTATTGAATAGGCTCAATTTTAAGTCTCTTTTTATTTAATGGCTATTTAAACAGCAGCATATTTTGAAGGTTTCAAAAATGCAATCAGAAATTTTTACTTCATATTTATGGTCATATTGTCATATTTTTATTTCATAAATGCTTGCATATTTTTAAAATTTTTAGGTCATAAACATCCTGACCCTACTTATAAGTTGCTCAGTTTTGCACGGCTACTTTTTGTTGAAAATATTGGCCATTTTATATTGCAGGAGGCATCATGGGATCATTTACCCGATTATGATAAGTCAGATTAACTGTCTTATAAAAAATACAAAGCTTTTTTTTTAGGAACTCTGGAGACATTATTGCAGATTGTATTGTGGGGTCCTGATATCGAAGGTTTGGACAAATCTTATTTCTAGGTATTGTACTTTACTTTAACACGCGTACTCAGAATCCACGTTTTGTGGGTAATTTATACCAAAGAATTGGCTGACGGCATATTGTCCGTATGGGACGCTAGAGCCTAACCGTTCTGTCGATTTTCTCCACAAATGATACTTCCCCATCGATGTGGCCGAACTCGAAGCCCTGCGAATTTGAAATTAATATTTTGATTGCTGGGGGTACTTAACATGAAGCCTTAGCGTTTTAAACATTTTTTTTAAAAATTTGCTCCAAATTTTTCTATATTTGTTTTTCTTCAGATGAAGCAAAATGCACTTAAAAATGGCTCCTATCACATTTTGGTTCAACAATCTGAATTTTCGAAATTTGCAAAGTTCAAAATGTTTTCGGCGTCTTCCGGCAACTACAGTATTTAAAAAAGAGATTTTTTAATGAAATCTCTACTTCTAAGACGGCCCCTTTAATAAAGCCATGTACAACTTTTCGAAAATACAAGGTGGTTTCGCGTAACTTAGAGTGAAATATGGCAAATAAAATTTAAATGAAAAAAATATTGTTAAGAAATCTCAAAATTAAAAAAAAAGTAAATCTCAAAAGACTTCAATTTTTTTTCTCGAATAGAGCAAAGTACGGTTATAAAAATGGCGCAGATCCCATTTTCAGTGAACTCTGTATTTTCGGAAATAGCGAAATGTCAACATCTCAAAACTGCAATATTGATGTTAAAGATTTTTTCCTTAATGAAATCTGTTCTTGAAAATTACATCTTTAGAACGTATATTTTGTGAAAATACGAGCAGTGTTTCGCGTAACTGCTGTAATCTTGAAAAATAGCAAATTCTAATTTCCAGTGCTTCCTTTGCTGAAGAGTTTCACGATACAAACGTTTCTATTGTGGTTCAGTTGTATTTAAATGATAAAGGGCGATATATTTCCAACCTTTTTCTTTTACTTATTTTAAGTTCGCTTTTTTCAACTACTTAGGTCATATCACTGTAATTAATATTGATTTTGTAACAGTGGTAACATTGTGAAATTAGTAATAACTTTGGGGTAACTGAAGCGGAAGACGCCTACGGACGCACAAAATACATTCATGCCCCCGGGCGGGATTCGAACCCGCGACCCTTCAGACACGAGGCAGGTACGGCTCTTCGGCCTTAGCGACTTCTGCTATCAGGGACTGCAACCTTATTTTGATGCATTCATAAGGCGATATAGTGGATGATCTTCATCTCTGGTGGTTTAATTTATACAGTATATGATATTTAATCTGGTATTTTTCTTTAAAATAGATTGTTTGCTAATTGATTCCACGTCAAATCGCACACGAACAAAACCTCGCTATTTTTTATCGACTTAGACTTTTTTTATGAGTTCTAGGTTTGGAGATAGGTGACAAGTATTTCTTTTTCTAATCGCACCCATCTCAGAAATATTACCAATTATTTTTCCGAAGAATCACGTGCGAACTGTTAGCTGCGATGGGCGAAGGAGATCATCCCGACACATGATTACAAAGATATTTGTATTTAAAGCAGATTTGATGCATAGGATAGTTTGCGTAGTATAACTAAAACGTAGAGTTTTTAAAAGCGCTTAACTAAATAGTAAATAGATGAATTCGTAATGGAAATTTGCCATAAATATATTGTATTTTTTACCGATAGGTTATTGTGAAGCTCGATATACCCTACATAGCTTACCTGGATCGAGAGGATAGTGGTTACGAGGCAAATATGAAAACAGTTGAATGATACTACACGTTCGTTTATGAAGAGAATTATGGGGGGGAAATCTAAAAAGACAAACCGAATGAAGTTAACATCTCGTTAATTAGTAAATAAGTAAATTTGAATCATTAAAATTAGTTAAAAATAAAATCTTGCGTGTACTACGTGCGTTAACTGGTTCTAATGATTTAGGCCACATTTGCGCTGACTAAAATGATCCTTTTAGGTTTTTATAAAAAATTTCATGCACGGGAAATTCCCTCAATTTCGGTACAATAAAATATTTGACAGTTTCACTACAGATCAGAAAGACTTCAGTTAAAAGGTCAGCACCAGGTCGTTTGACATTCAGGCTACCAATTCTCACAATAACATCAGCTAAATTCAGGGGAACACAATTCAGTGTGATAGATTGATTCGCAGAGTCGTCATAAGAGTTATATACGGAAGCTGGGTCAGGTTCAGAGAACTGCGACGATTTTACACCAGTAAAATACGTTTGCACCATGAAATATCAATCAATTTAATTTTTCATACATTTTTCCAATTTTTTTTAATTCCTTGTGAATAATTTTCGAGATTATTCTTTGTAAGGGGCATTGCTGAAATGCTGTGATATTTTAAAATTGTTTTATTATTCTTTTCTTCTGTGTTTGTAGTTGCGATTTACCTTGTAAAGCTGCACTTACTTTATTAAGATCTCACACTTGAAATTCATTCGTTTTTCTTAATTTTTTTCTGCTACGTATTTCCCTACTGGTTGTGGCAAAGTGTTGAAAGAGGTTGCCAAAGAAGTCAATTTTATTGAATCAGCCAGTTCGGGGTCATGATTATGTAGTTTTATTCTTAGGCAGAGTATTGAAGTGTTTGCCAATATGGCAGTTGTGAATTCCTTCTTCATAAGCAGCCATTCTTGCTGAATTAGTGCATACCACGTCTGAATTCAGTAAAGGAAGTGCGTTCTTAATACCTTCAAAGTGTGACCAGTAAAACGTGCAGTATTGAGTCCACCAACATTGTTCCACCATTACACTTCATGACGGAAGGGAATTTCCTCCTTGATCCTCTCCTGAGCTTTAACGTCAGTGCAGAAAAAATAACAAAATTTTAACTTACGGCTGCTTTGAAATTTGGCTGCATACGCGTACTTATGATTGGTGCACAATGCAACTGAGAGCGGCGTAGCAGGTTGCAGCTTCAGTAACGCCGCCGACCCCCGCGCGTCTGTCCGCAGTTAACTCGCGGGCTAACTTGTCCTTGACCGCTGTTTGCGTCCGTGCCGGCCCCGGCTGTACGAATTAAATGTGGCAGAACGTTGGTCAGCATTTTTTCTACTTTTCCGTCGGAATTGTGTATTTTGAGATCATTGCGTTATGCGTTTTACGGACGTTTAGTGAACAAATGGGGTCCATATGTTTGCAAGGTAATGTCTGGGAAAACATGCCAAAAAAAAGAAAGAAAAAAAACAAACTAGGTCCGAAAAGGCATATTCCAAAGCGATTCTCTCAGCACTTCGGTTTGTCTAGCCTTAAATAATCCGTTGGCGTCTTTTAATCAACACCAAACATGACTAGAGACTGAAGATGAAAAAAGAGGTGCTGCAATGGCACGTGCTTTCTCGTATTTGTAAGTATTGCGTAATATACTAGTTTAACCTGAGCGAAAATTTCGCTCATTTCAATATAATTGCATGTTGTCGCTTCATTAACTTAACTCATGCCTATGCGAGTGATTTCAACCCGCAAAAATATTACTCCGGACTGTGATTGGAACTTGAGCACAAAGGCCCTTATACATTGTTATCGCGTTGATTTAGAAACGGTAGCGACGTATCAAACACAACGTTGAACTTTGCAATTTTCGAAATTCCAGAACTTTTAAAGAACATCGGGCCTATGGGATATTATGCGAACTTTATTAGACAAAAAAAAAAAAAAAAGAATGAAAGAAAAAATTAGAACAGTTTTTAAAAGAATGTGTTTTATGTATTTTTTCATTGTCGCGATTTAACAGGTTATGCGAAAATACATATTTTGAAAAATGTACATGAATGACTTCAAATATTTAACTTTTACAAATAGAATATCATTAAGACATTACTACATACTTTCTCGTATTGCTGGTAATGCTTACGTAATAAAATTAACTTCTCTACGAGGCGAATCCTGAAAGTAAGTTTTCCGGGATCGTCAGAAAGAAAAACACAATTTCATGGATTAACTTTAGTTGATTGATAAAGCATGTTACAGTTTTCCCACATCACCCCCAGAATTGAGACATTTGTCATACCTTGGAATCAAGATGTGTATTCCTGGGTCGGGGTCGTCTGCCGTCTAGATAGGCACCAGTGTTTGACAGTAAACTGCAACTATGCAACACTGTGATACGCGTAGTGCTACCGGACAGGAATTTGCGAAGGGACATTTAGAACAAGCGACGCGGGATTCTCGGTGCAGGTGTTGTCTTCCTGACCGGTAACGCTTTGCCACACATGCCTCGACTTGCAACAGATTTTCTGCAGCAGTTCTTCTGGGAGTTATTTGACCAACTACAGTCCGGATTTCGCCCCCCCCCTTCCCCAGCGATTTTCATTCTTTTCTTACACCACAATAAATTCCTAACCGGTCAGGATTACGCGAATCACAGTGACGGTGAATTGCTGATGGGTACCTAGCCCAGGCGACAGACTTCTGCGGCACAGGGATACAAATCCCACGGTATGACGAATGTCTCATTTCTGGTGATAATGATAATATAATGCAACATGCGCTGTACCTGCTAAAATAAAAAGTTTGTCCATGAATTTGTTTTCTGTTTGATGACACCATAGGGAAAATTACTTTCTGCATGCACCTGAAATACAGTGAAACGTGATCGAACACTCACCCCAATTAAGCTGAAGATTTTGAACTGTATTATAGCAAGAAGGGGGAAAGTGGTGGGAAAAAACTTAATTTAATACCTTCCTACGACGGGACGCATTGTTACAGTATCTTATCTCGCAGGGGGATTACTTTCCGTCTCCAGTAACATGATTTTAATAAGTACTAGCTGACCCGGCGAACACTGTTCCGCCTTAACAGAGAACTCCGTTCCGCCCAAACATACGAAAACGCGTGAAAACGTGCGAAAACGCATGAAAACGTGCGAAAACCCTCGAAAAGGTGCGAAAACCCGCGAAATCACGTGAAAACGTGCGAAATCACGCGAAAACGTGCGTTCTCACACAGGAACGCTGTCGAACGGGATAAACAGTATCCTATGTCCGTCTCCTGGCTCTAAGCTTCCTGCTCACCAAATCGGTACAGCCGTTCTTGAATTATAAATAGTGTAACTAACACGACTATATATATAGATATAACGGCGAACGAAAGGCGGCTATCATTATCGCCTTCTGTTATCAGTGCGGCGTTACAACAATGGGTTACAACAGGCAACAATGACCGCTAACATGCGAAATCACGTGCGAAAACGTGCAAAAACGTGCGTTCTCACACAGGAACGCTGTCGAACGGGATAAACAGTATCCTATGTCCGTCTCCTGGCTCTAAGCTTCCTGCTCACCAATTTTCAGCCAAATCGGTACAGCCGTTCTTGAGTTATAAATAGTGTAACTAACACGACTTTCTTTTATATATATACTAGCTGACCCGGCGAACTCTGTTCCGCCTTAACAGTCGGTTCCGTCTTTTTTTCGCATCGCACTCACTGTGAGAAACTGTACTATCCTTGTTGCACTCCTTGTTGTTGTACTATCCTTGCGGTACTACCGTTCTTAAGTTATAAATAGTGTTACTAACACGGCTTTCTTTTATATATATAGATAACGGCTAACGAAAGGCGGCTATCATTATCGCCTTCTGTTATCAGTGCGGCGTTACAACAATGGGTTACCACAGGCAACAATGACCGCTAACATGCGAAATTACGCGAAAACGTGCGTTCTCACACACGAATGCTGTCGAATGGGATGAACAGTATCCTATGTCCGTCTCCTGGCCCTAAGCTGCATGCTCACCAACTTTCAGCCAAATCGGTACAGCCGTTCTTGAGTTATAAATAGTGTAACTAACACGGCTTTCTTTTATATATATAGATAACGGCGAACGAAAGGCGGCTATCATTATCGCCTTCTGTTATCAGTGCGGCGTTACAACAATGGGTAACCACAGGCAACAATGACCGCTAACATGCGAAATCACGCGAAAACTTTCGTTCTCACACAGGAACGCTGTCGAATGGGATGAACAGTATCCTATGTCCGTCTCCTGGCCCTAAGCTGCATGCTCACCAACTTTCAGCCAAATCGGTACAGCCGTTCTTGAGTTATAAATAGTGTAACTAACACGACTTTCTTTTATATATATATAGATAGATAACGGCGAACGAAAGGCGGCTATCATTATCGCCTTCTGTTATCAGTGCGGCGTTACAACAATGGGTTACCACAGGCAACAATGACCGCTAACATGCGAAATCACGCGAAAACGTGCGTTCTCACACAGGAACGCTGTCGAATGGGATGAACAGTATTCTATGTCCGTCTCCTGGCCCTAAGCTTCCTGCTCACCAACTTTCTGCCAAATCGGTACAGCCGTTCTTGAGTTATAAATAGTGTAACTAACGCGACTTTCTTTTATATACATAGATAACGGCGAACGAAAGGCGGCTATCATTATCGCCTTTTGTTATCAGTGCGGCGTTACAACAATGGGTTACCACAGGCAACAATGACCGCTAACATGCGAAATCACGCGAAAACGTGCGTTCTCACACAGGAACGCTGTCGAACGGGATAAACACTATCCTATGTCCGCCTCCTGGCCCTACGCTGCATGCTCACCAACTTTCAGCCAAATCGGTACAGCCATTCTTAAGTTATAAATAGTGTAACTAACACGACTTTCTTTTATATATATAGATAGATAACGGCGAACGAAAGGCGGCTATCATTATCGCCTTCTGTTATCAGTGCGGCGTTACAACAATGGGTTACCATAGGCAACAATGACCGCTAACATGCGAAATCACGCGAAAACGTGCGTTCTCACACAGGAACGCTGTCGAATGCGATGAACAGTATTCTATGTCCGTCTCCTGGCCCTAAGCTGCATGCTCACCAACTTTCTGCCAAATCCGTACAGCCGTTCTTGAGTTATAAATAGTGTAACTAACACGACTTTCTTTTATATATATAGACTAGCTGACCCGGCGAACTCTGTTCCGCCTTAACAGCCGGTCCCGTCTTCTTCTCACGTCGCACTCACTGTGAGAAACTGTACTATCCTTGTTGCACTCGTGATAATAAAGCAATTGCAGATTTGTGTTTTTCTCTCAAACAAAGAAGAATTTTAAAAAAACGTTCTGATATTAAATAGATAATTAAAAAATCTATTACGTAGCAGAGCGTTTTTTTTGTTTTTTGGAATTGATTTTTGTTTAAGAGAGAAATACAAAGCTGTAATCATAGGGGCCGGCTGTTAAAGGCAATAAATAAGCAGATTTTGGAATTTATTAAGTTAAATTGTTTATTAGAAAATACAAATAAAAAATTAAGTAGATTAATCATTCATTATTGTTCCTGTATTTTGGTGCTTAGGTTGCACTCTTCAGTTAAGTACCTTCACGCGAAAACGATGTGAAATCACGCGAAAACGTGCGTTCTCACACAGGAACGCTGTCGAACGGGATAAACAGTATCCTATGTCCGTCTCCTGGCTCAAAGCTTCCTGCTCACCAATTTTCAGCCAAATCGGTACAGCCGTTCTTGAGTTATAAATAGTGTAACTAACACGACTTTCTTTTATTTATATATATATATATATATATATATATATATATATATATATATATATATATATATATATATATATATATAGATATTTCGTGAAACAATAATGCGTTCGTTTTTGCATGTCACATCATTCCTTTGTTTTGCTAACTCCCGCTTCCCTTCAATGGGAATATTTTAAGGACTCGGAGAAATGCATGCGGAAATCCGATCCAATGGTTCCCTAACTCCGGCAGACGGCCATGCTATAAATTTTCTAAAGGATACGAATTGCATCTTCAATGCTTGTTTGCTTCGGCGAAATCGGAAACGAAGTTTTCGACTAAGAGAGTGAGTGACCAGTCAAAGGTGTGTTATATTAGCCGCGAGGGTGTACCTGGTCCTCAATATTTTGATTGGATAGTATTTTGTCATTTATGATACTAAATGTGAAAGTGAACGTACATTTCATAGCAATTAGCATGATTAGATTCGATTTACGCTATTTGAGTATAATCTTGATCAAGTGGCCACCACCTCAATGGCCATTTTTTTTTGTGGAAACCATTGGTGATCATTCAAGTAAGTAACACTTCAGCTCTCATGGAGCCACCGATTCTTAAGAAAACGAAGCGTAAGGGTTTCTAACCCGTTAAGTTCTTCGGCAGTCAGGAGAACTTGTGGGTGAGTCGCTTCGGGGTGACGGCTTAATAAAGGTAAATTTCGAAATAAGGCTGGCCACTGAACGCTTAGGCACGTGGGCGCAGACAAGAAGGAATATGTATACGTGTCTTATGAAAAAATCGGGCCGTTCAAGGAAAATATAGCTGACAGTTGAGGTGACCGCTTAATTGGGGCGAGTGTTCGATCAGGTTGCACTGTGTTACAAGGTACATCCAGAAAGTAATTTTCCCTATGGTGTCATCAAACAGAAAACAAATTCATGGAGAGGGGGAGAGAGATAGTCGTGGCCTTGCGTTGGGGCGACGCGACGACCGGCGGAGCACGCGCGCGTCTAGCCACGAGCGCGCAGCAATGGAGCAGGCGCGAGCAACGCCTCGAAGGCCTGGCCGAGCGCGCGTCGGTACGACGCGACAAGGCAGCAGAACGGGCGCTCACGGGCCGAACTCATCTCGCCAACTGACTGCCTCGCGACCGGCCGACCAACTGCACGCTTACGACTCCGGCCAACCGCCTCGCAGTCTCCACGACCCTTCCTCAGCACTGTCCCCACTTGTCTCCCCACCGAACGTCCCCACTACTGTGCCCCTCCGCAGCCCCTCTTTGCACCCTGCCTGCTTCCACCACCGTCATTCCGGAGCACGCACGTAGATGACGTTTCTATACACACACATATGTGTATGTGTGTAAATCTTTTCTCTTGATTAAGTACGTGGTGTAGTGCAGTATGGAATGTAATAGTATTCATTACTCCTCTACCTGTTCACCGTGCTTGTCCAAGAACTTGTTTCACCGAAAGGCAAGCCATGTTTCAGCGAACTAAGCTGCGTAATAAATTGTGTGGGAAAGCGTTATTTTGTTTCGCTGTAATGTAACAAAAACAACAATTTGTAACTTTTTTTCTTGTCCTCATGCTTCTCGCCACGGAAACCGTCGCGAGATATTACTTAATTCAGACACGGGCAGGTAGCTGGACAATTAAAGTTATATATACGGAGCCTTTGTTGTTTTCTTTTCACGATGAAAGTGAGCAGTTCTTGTATAATGCTGCACTCTACTCGATTTGAGCGTAAGCGGTACCGTATATGATAGGGAGAGTGTCACGTCCAAAGCTTCGTTAAGTTGTCTTCTCTGAGTATCCCGTGCTACGCATATAAATATTGTGTGCACAGCATCACGGTCTTCTTATCCCAAAAATTCACGTTTGGGGTCGACTGCTCTTTTAAATCTAATCATATAAAATTTAAAGTAGCCGTGACCGAAGAGCAATGGGGGAAGGTAATAATGTGTCTCCCCCCATGGCTTCCGTTGAACCTTGGTTCGATAAGGGTGTATCTTATCGTGAATCTATCTTCCTTTGATGTGACTATCCCAACTATCTTGCTATTCTCTCAGGAGAGACGTTCATACAGTCTTCTTTCGTCCTGCGCAGAGGTCCGATGCAAGCGAGTTCAATGAACTTCTTTACTTCGTCATTGACAGCTTTCTTTTCTCTCGCCAACAGATCTGTAGGGGGTACACTAGCTAGTACCCCTACTACGCTATCAGTAGGGGTAGACCGTGCGGTATGCTGACACTATTCTCAGCTAAGTTAGGGAATAATAGGAAACGAAATGGCTGACCTGGTAGCAAAGTTTGCCCCGAAGAAGAGAGAGTTAGACATCTTTACAGTCCCCACGGAAGACACTAAGCTCTTTATCAAACTGTGACGTACTAGAATGAAAAACACAGACGACTGTTCTGATTGATATTTACAATATATTTACAGTATATTTACAATTAATGTATAAAGATTATAATACAAAAATCTGACCCCTTGGCAACCTTTCAGTTCTCTTAGCCGCGAAACCCCGCGACCGTCCCTAGGCCTCGCCCAGAACCACTGCTTCGGAAGCAGCAAAAAGCAACGCGAGGTGCGAAGGTGTCGGACATAGAGTCCCGTAACTACACCAGTTACATGGCCTGTCGCCAAACCGATCTTCGACCTGAAGATCACGTGCAATGATAGCACTGGAGATACCTCTCGTCTTTCGACACCCTGCGTATCCCGCGAGGCGCCTGTCGGCGCAGCCTTAAATATCCGGCGGCTCGCCCCCACCCTACAAGCAGCGGGCGTCATACGGCTCGCTGGCCAGCCCTTCCAGGGCTGCAACCGACATCTCTTAAACTCGCGTCCGCGCGCGTCTTTTTCAGGGATTTTCCAACCGGGATTCCTACGGGGCTTTCCAGCCGGCGCGGCGTGTCGCCGCCGCCCTTCACCCCCATTCTACATCCGGCTTAGGGCGGGTTTCCCCGAAGCGGCCCGACGCAGCGGCGCCGAACCACGCGACGCTACAAAACGCTCTATTCTCAGTGAATGACAAAGAGTGGCAGAACTCAGATTCGAAGTTCACGAGAATCGTGGAATCCATAAATCCTTGGTCTTCCTCATCTCGTGATGCTAGGCGAGAGGAGATCATTCTAACACGCCCGCGACTCGGTCACTGCCTTTTCTCCCATGGATATCTCCTCCGCGGGGACCCACCCCCTGTACGCGAACACTGCAAAATAGATCTTACCGTGGAGCATGTTCTCTTGCACTGTGGTAACATACGAGAGCCGCCGAAGGCACCATCTTGCTAGCACCCTAGCGGATATTCTTAGAAACGACGAATTTTCTCTCTGCAAGTTTTTTACCAGAGACTTTACTACAGCCTTATCTGATAGAAGATAATGCGAATTATTTGGCTTTTAGTTGAAGATTTTAAAGTGTTTATCTAGCTCGTGTCTGCCAATCCCCCTTTTTATTATGCCAAGTTCCTTTCCGGTTTTACTTTTACTTTCCGTTTACAATTTTAATTTTTTTAGCCCGGCACTGACACACTGTGTACTTCAAACAATTTGACACGGGCGCCAATAACCTTAGCTGTAGAAGGGCCCTTGAACTCAGTCAATAAACGTTACCGACATTATTCAAGATATTATTTCTTAATGAAAGCTGTTCTTGAAAATTAGTTATTTATCATACAAATTTTCGGAATATCAGTCGTTACGGAATAATTTGAAATTAGTATTGAGAATTTTTGACTACTTTACAAATCCTGATATAAGGTATTTATGACACTTCAGCTTAGACTACAGAGTGCAGGCCCTTAATCTGAAAACAGGGCGGACAAACGCAACTCCATGCATTACCAAGGAAATGGTTTTCCCCCTTCGAGTAAAGCAAAGAGCGCTTACGAATATGGAGCATGTTGCTTATCAAATATTATCGTGTATTTCCTGCACTGACACGTCTCCAAAATCTTCGCCATTTCGTTTTGTTTTGAATTGAACAATAATTGCACGAGACAATCGAAATGCGCGATGTCGATACAAAATGTTTCGTATACTTATTCAGTGAGGAGGAGGAGGAGGAGGTAATGAAAACGTAATGATAAGCTTTTTTAGAACCACTGCACTGATTGGTTTACTTTAACTGCATTCTAGGACTGATTTTAATTTCATGAATGGATTATACATAAATATTTTGAAAATGAGTTGAACATACAGTATAAACATTTGACATAGACCGGTGCTCATGAAATTAAATCCGTTAAAAATAAAAATGAACAAGAAACTATTTTTCGATAACGCAGTGATGCATCCAGGATTTTTGTAGGAGGGTAGGTGTAGTGTCTGACTGACTTGATGTTTTCTTATACAGAATTTTTCATTAATGCTGAATTTAAAAGGTAATTTTATTTGTTAATTAATGGATATAACGTATTCAGTTGAGATATTAAATGACATTGCTTACTATAGAAAATGAGTAAAAATTATATTTGTGAATGTGTGTTATAGACTTCTGTGTTGGGAGGTGTGAGCTCCTCTCGTGAGTGTTCCACTGATAACTTAATAATGCCTAATACACAAGTTTTGTGTATTGTCAACTCGATCAATGTAATAAATTGTACTTGAAAAGTAATTTCCTAATATAAATTTTATTTAATTAGAATATTATATCTTTTGAAAGAATATACCAATATTACAACTCATTAGTAAGTTGAAAATGTTAGAAAAATTATCGTGTACCACGTAATATTTTTGTCAAGAGATTAGAAATTTTTGCAGAATGCCAATTCATACTATACGCAGAGTCTTACGATTTTAATGTATGAAAGATGGATTTCACTTTCCAACAATTAAGATAAAAAAGTGGCGTCTGTTTGACTGCTAAAGGGTATAGCCGAATAAAGCTGTGAAAAGTGCCCCCAAACCAAATCGATAATCGCGATGCTCATTTGGAAGAGAATATAAAATGACGTAGATTCACAAAAAATCAGCCTCTTAGGGCAATCTGTTGTACAGATACGAGAAACGTGTTTTGCACGTTTTATTTTTTTCTCGGCATCTATTGCGTGTATCGTGCTGAAAAAATTGCAGAGACGGGAAAACATAGTTCAGTTTGAAGGTATTTTTGTCAACGAATTTTGACGAAAAATTCATATAAAAAAGAAATAAATTTTTGAAATTCATTTTCGACGTGATAACATTGCAGTACTGTCTCAAATTTTCCCCCTTCAAATTGGTCTTAAAACACTCTATAACATATATATTTTTTGAGATTTTTAAACAATGTGGACGGTAGTGAAAAACAAAACCAATTTTTCAGTTTAAAAATTTGAAATTCGCGCCAAAATGCGAGTGGAAAAACGTGTTTCAGCAATGTTTAAACAGTTTATATTAAAATTATTAAGGGCCAGCTTACGAGGATGATTTGGAACTTCTTGCTGACAAAGGTTTGTTTTTTGTGGACAGTGTGTATATTATGGAAATAAAATAATCAAACCCTTTTGTTTTTACATTTATCTGTTGTTTCTAATATAAATCAAATTACTCGGTTTTAGGTATATTAATCATTTGTTTATATTATAAATCAAATTACTAAGTTTATTTTTATTAGTCATTTGGCAATGATTTCATTTGTTTAAGATTGTCTCATTTGTCAATGAGACAATCATACAATTAATCATTGTCACTTTCGACAATAACTGGAATCATGTATTTGATTATTAACAGTTATTCAAAATGTCTATTTTTTTCAACATTTCTATTTAAAAATTCCTGTTCAACAATTTTTGCCAAGTAACTAGCGTGTCCCAAATATGTGTTGAAATGATCGCAGCTATGTGGGAGCAGCATCCGAGGGTGCACGTTGACAATATTGTTTCCCTCCCGATATTCCCATGGTGGAAGGTTCCAATTTGAGAAACCTTTTTTAAGTGGCATAAATAGACAATTTTCAACGGTGACCGACCAAAAATAACATGATGAAAGGGCAATAAAAATGTAATGTTTAAAAAAGTTCTCTTCTGTTTCATAGACTTGCAACTGTGATAATTTTGGCATTTAAAATTCAAGCTAATATTATGACTCACACTGGTGCCTAAAACTCGACTGAATTCGGATGCGCAAGAGACCACCCATCTCTTTCCACCATGTGTTTCCACCATGCTCTCCACCAAGGATATTCCGATTGAGTTTGATACATAATCGATGTAACACCTATAAGATTTCGAGTTCATATGGCGTGTTTAAATATCGGTTAAACAATTTTTTCCAATCAAATTTAGGCGCGAATTTCAAATTTTTAAACAAAAAATTGGTTTTAATTGTTTTTCACTACAATCCACATTGTTTAAAAACCTGAAAAAATTGTATGTAATAGTGTTATAAGACCAATTTTAGGGAAAAAATTTGAGACAGTACTGCAATGTTACCGCATCGAAAATGAATTTCAAAAATTTATTATTTTCCATATGAATTTGTCGTCAAAATTCGTTGGCAAAAATACCTTCAAATTGAACTGTTTTCTCGTTTCTGCGTGTTTTTTTCAGCCTGATACACGCGATATATGCTCAGAAATAAATGAAACATGCAAAACACGTTTTTCGTTGTATCTCTGGAGCAGTTTGCTCTAGGAGGCTGATTTTTGTGAATTACGTAAGTTTGTTACGAGCATCGCGATTATCGTTTGTTTGTAATTTTCATATGAGCATCGCGATTATCGATTTGGTTTGGGGGCACTTTTCACCGCCTTATTCGGTTATACCCTTTAACTTTTCATTAAACATGTTCTGTATTTTTATAATTCAAACTTATTTGTGTTTATTTGTAGGTAGCTGAAAAATCTGCCAAGAAAGAATGCCAGGATGGCTTCAACCCAAGGAGAAATTAGAGTTGGCCCTTCGCACCAGGTAATGTAATTTGAATACTTATTTTAGCAATTTTCGAAAGCAGTTTTGTTCGATCCTGTGTGCAACTGTGTTTTTTTAAGTATCACAAGTAATTGAAGGCCATTCTCTAGGAGCAGAAGGGACCAAATCAAGTAGGCCACAAGTAACTGTAAAACTTGAGGGAAAGGAGCTCAAAAATACGAACATATGTATGATATCGAAGAACGTCTGTCCGCCATTGTCCATCCTCGTCCGTTGTAAGTTTTCGTTCATCCTCGATCGTCCTCGTCCGTCCGTGGTACAGGCTAGCACCTAAACAATGAGGACGATTTTTTCCATAGTTATTTCTAAATCGCTCTGAACGAGTACTAGGGTATCAAAGTTTGAAACGGTTTGTAATGTTTGGGGGTTACTTTACGTGAAGTTAAACATTTTTGAAATTTTCTCGAAAAGTCTTAATTTTTCTAAAAATTTTGTCCTGCGATAGCGTAAAGAACTCTTTAAAATGCCATAGTCTCATTTTCGTTGAAATCCTTATTTTTTCGGAAAAGGCAAAAGTGTTTTTCGGCATTTTCCTGAAACTACAATATTGGAGGCCCGTTTTACTTTCTCGGCCTTACGAATGTACAGGGTGGCCAGCGAACCTGGAATCCTTGAAAACCGGGAAAAAACCTGGAATTTGAAACAGCCTGGAAGAACCGGAAAAAAACGGGAATTTTCGTTATATTCAGATTTTTTCCAACATTTAGCACAAATTCACATGCGACATCGTGTTCAGTAAAGTGCAGAATTCAACTCTGTACATGATAATGGCGAGTGTTTAAATCGAAGTGTATTTGAGAAGTGTCGCATATTTGCTCGAGGATCGCGAAGTTCTTGACTCACGCATAACACTACTTCAAACACTGCCCCTTGTATAGGTGAAACATTGGTGGAGTACCTAGCACTTCAGAGCACCTATATGGTTGCCTGTGAGTTTCACGTGCATGGTCGAGATATTTGCGGAACAAACGTCTCACTGGGAACTCAATCGTTGAGTTTCTATTAGTGTCGCGCCTCTTTTTTGATGACATAGGCGGTACCACATTGCTATTCTTCCGATCAAAACCGCCATGTTATCACGTCGATGATATTCAAAGGGAATTTGAACTTCTTTTCTAGAAGAGCGCAGTCAAAGCTATCTTTGCTTGTAGCCTACTTACACGGAGATTAATAGCATTTTCCATTCGGTGCACTGAAACCCACCCTAGTGCAGGGCAAAAACGTCATCGCTCCGCAACAGTGCTGCCCCACATTCGTGAAGGGCAGCTACAAATGAAACGGATTCCGGAACTGAGTCATTGCGTGTGCGGTACGCAGTGAGATTGTTCTTGATCTGTCACACTGATGGAACTCGAAAAATAATACTTTTGAATTCTGATCATTGTTATAATATTTATGAAGTCTTTTGGTAATTCTTTCTCTTTAATTCATAAATTATTAACGTGTGATTTCTGTATCTAAAAACTACGAAAAATTCAAATGCGTATGTGTCGAAATTTCATTTTTCGTGATTTGCCAGTGATCGATATAGTACACAAGATTTTGAACCGAAAGGCTTCTGCAGAATTGTTTGGTTATTGAAAACCATTAAAATATTAACATGAGCATTTCCGCTGGTATATGTGTGGGCGTGCGAGAAACATTTCTTGACACATATATGAATGATTTTGTAAGGGTCACTTTTTATTTTCACTTTATTGGCGTTTCGAAATTGAGACATACCTACACTTTGGTTTCTAAATAGCACTGGATTTGTTAACATGAAGTTATTCCAGATTAAATTTTAGGAAAACACAAACTGATTTTGCGAACTACGCGAGTCACAAAACTTATTTTAAGACATTTCTTGCAAAACATAATATACTTCATCATTCGAAGTATCCCTGCGTGACAGAAGATTCCCAGTTGCCTTCACAAATTCACCACGAATCCAAATCAGCATGGATAACTTCCGTACCTAACCTCACAATGGCCCAGTGCACTGGACTGCACTGACGCGATCGTCAGTGCAGTTTAGGGCGCCCCGAGTGCGCCCTGGTTCAGTGTGATCGTGCGAATGGAAAATGCGCTTCTTTGCACTGGTGCGCCCTAGCGGTCGAATGGAACACGAAAGCTGCCCTGAGTGCGTACTGGGTGCGCACCAGTGGGGCGAATGGAAAACTGTGGAGTGACAGTGCTGGAATTGACAGGGAGCACGAAGAAAACGAACATGCAGTGATCTTGACCGGATTGCGCGTCAGGAAATATTAGTAGAACCTATTTCCTTCCCTGCATTGTTCAAGACAGCGCAGGTAGTAATATGAAATTAAGTTAAAATGTTGCTACAAATTTATGATTCTCAATTTTTGTCGAGTAATGTTTTAGAAATAATGCTTATATAATCCAAACCGAACCAATTCAAACGAAGCGCCTGTGGTGCATGCCAGCGTTCATTTTGATAGCCAGGAACAGTAGTCATTTCCAACTTTTACAAATGAAACATATCATAATTAGCGATCAAAAGTTCTTGAAGTAAAGATGTAATTTGTTGGTTTGAAGTTAATTGTATGCCCCGTAATCAATCTTTCTTTTAAAAGAATAGCAATTGTTTCCAAAAGCCTCTCATTATGTTTACGAGGCCCAGGAAATTCGAAAGGCGCGACTATGTTTGATGCCAAATTACACAAAAAATACTCGTATTTTCGAAAAATGCGTCAGGATCTTATTTGAAGATGTTTTTGATGAACATATTTCATTAAGAAAAAAAATTATATCTTCACAATTGAAGTTACAGTAAAATCTGTCTAAACCGGAATCGATCGGGACAAAAAACGTTCCGTTTTGTACAGGGTTTCTATTTTATGGCATATTTCCGTCCTGAAACTAGTAAATTTATTGTAATTATTAAAATACAGTGATGTAGGTCTACAACCTATGTATAGAAATCAACAAAAAAGAGGATTAAACATATTTCTGAAAATGGAGAGAAAAAAATTACAATTTGTGCTCTAAATATTTTTTCCAACACTCATCCAAAGTTTTTTGCTTTTTGGTTTTCCCATTAACTATCACTTTTTCAATTATAATTTGTGCAGTTGAAAAATTCTGAAATAGTTCTGGATTATTAGAAGTGAGTGCAAACTTTAACTGCAGAACACATTGCAGGGCTTCAGAATAGTTATGTACAGACGGATTTGTTTCCATTGCCTTGTCTTCTTCAGTTTCTGATTCAGAAATGATATTGTCACTTTGTTTCAATGTCTCCATCTGTAAATACATCTTTATCGATATATATTACATCTTCAGTACTCTCCTCCATAATTGCGCATAACGTATTTACATCTCGGACTGCATCTTCAGTGTCATCATCTGCTGGCAACTCGTCTACATTGGAAATTGTTGAAAAACCTGCCTGTCTGAAACACTTCTGAATTGTCTGGGGCTTTTTAGATTTTAAAGCTTTGTCTATCCACTGAGTTTCATCCAGAACTGTAAGACTTCGACAATTCAGTTACATTAATAGTCTTCCATTTTTCCAATTAGGCACTGCATCAAAAACTTGCGATAATGAGTCTTCATGGAGTAAATTATACCTTGGTCCATAGGTTGCGTAATGACTGTTGTATTGGCAGGGAACCACGCCTATTTTACATTAGACAGAATTAAGTGCGGATGGCACGTAGCGTTGTCCAGAAATAACAACACGATTCTTTTCTTCAGTTTCATTCGGTTGTTGAAGGAAACAAGCCATTCCTCCATCAACGAGGTTGTCATCCATGCCTTCTTATTGTCACGCCAGGTAACTGGTAACGAGCACACGTTCAAGTTCCTAAACCATCTCGGCTTTTGTGACTTTCCGATTACTAGAGGTCGTTCCATATTTCCTTCCATATTCCCACATAAAAACACTGTTAATCTCTTTCGAATGCTTGCCTCCTTTGCATTTTTCTCCCTTTAAATTTAGTGTTTTATTTGGTAATGCCCGAAAAAATTATCCAGTTTCATCCCCGTTGAATATATCTTTTGATTTGTAGCCTTCAATTATATTGGCAATTTTTATTTTCCACTCCTGAACTTTTTCTACATCAACATCTTTGGACTCTCCACAGATTTCATTCCACACTATTCCATCGCGGTTTTTAAAACTTACCAACCATCCATTAGAGGCCTTAAACAGAAAATCACCGAGTTGTTCTGCAAGTTCTTTAGCTTTAGCTTGTACCAATTGACCAGATATGGGAATATTATTCGATCAAACGCACAAACCATTCCCATGTAAGTCGGTTGATTTCGTCGTTCTTCGCTTTAATTTTCCTTTTCATCGACCCATGTCCTACAGAGTAATATTAACGATCAGCGCGTGTCAAAAATAGAGACAAGTGTTCAACATTAATTTTAAAAAAAACCTACGAAGTGAATGAAGTAAGAGACTGGATATCTTTACATACCTTTCATCCAGTTCTCCTTTATTTCAGCTTTTCTTTTGAGTGTTTCGTAAATCTGTGTCTTCCCGCACTTGAACTCTTGAAGAGCTTTCACTGAGAGCTTCTGAGTTTCTCTTGCTTCAATTAATTTTACCTTTTCATCTAAAGTTAAAGTTTTGTGTTTTTTTTTCTTTCTTTTTTTTTCAGCCATTGTTAAACTCGTAACACTTCACACCTCACTGTCTAGTAGCTGTAGACGGACTGATCGCTGACTTTCAAAGCACAATGCGTCACAGCCCTGAGTATGTCTCTCTGATACCGTCGCATGGCCTTGAGCAATTCGTCTCTGGCCAAAGGGTTACGATTTTCAACATGGGGCGGAGGACGCGTGAACAGAAGCCATGCTTGGAACACCTTCCCACGCGCAGATAGTCGGGAAGGGAATTCCCCTTCGTCCTGGAGAGACAAGCGACCCCAAGGTCGAATTCTACGCTGACAGCTGAAGTTCCTCTCCCTCACCGTGCGGCTGGGCCACGACGAAATCGCATGTCACAGAGATAGAGCATTTAAAACAGATTTACAGATGCATTCATTCCATGAAGAATATTTCGCGTGTCTCTGCCAATTGCAATAAATTCACAGGAATTCCGTTTTATAAAGGTTTATTTTTCCTATAGGACATAAAAATCTGTTCCGTTTCCACGTTGGGCAGATTCCGTTTTATGCTGTGTAAAATACCCTATTAACTTAACGGGCCGGAGAAATTGTCCGGTTAAGGCAGATTTTCGGCTTGTACAGATTTCGGTTTAGACAGATTTTACTGTATAAGAAGACCCAGAACTTTTTTTTTCATTTTGCGAAAATAGAGCATATCAACCAACATGAGACCTGCATCATTCTCTTTAGCTCCCTTTACGCAATTTAAAGTAAAAATTAAATCAAAAGTTTACCGTTTTTTTAAGAAAAATTGTTTAAAAATGTCAGTGTTTGACACAAGATTTCTCATAAAATACACATATTTTCGAAAAATAGAACATGACATTCTCTGAAGATGTGTTTGATGAACACATTTCACCAAGAAATCTAGTGGTGCTAAAACAGCACGTATTTTCTCGCAATTAGTAATGGAAATTAAATAGTTTCAATGACCACTCATCTATTCGTTTTCACATTTAACACAAAGGACGCAATTTAAAATGGAATAACGCAATTATAATATGAATATAATAAATAATAATAATAATAAAATGAAATATGAAATAATATACAAATCCGAACTTACGTATCATCCAACTGCGTAAGTTGGGAGTGGGCGACTGAAGGCCAGCAATCAATATTTACTTTTTATTTCGAATAGGTTTTAAATAATTTCCAAAATATTAATTTGCAAACTTGTAACAAAAGCTCCAATTTAAAAAACGAAGAAATATAAAATAACATACACATTCATGTCTAAAATTAACGTCAACATGTCTAAAATTACGATCACGAGACGCAGGGTTTTCAGAGCAGTCGATTAAGTTTGACACCTATTTACTCAAAAATTCTCATATTTTCGAACATGGCCTTATTTGAAGATCTGTTTGTGATGAACAAATTTCGTTAAGAAAAAAAAATTATTTTCATAGTTGTAGTTGTAGGAAGAGGCCGAATTTTGAATTTTTTCAATTTTTGAAAAATCAGGGTTTTCAACCAACATGAGACCTGCGCCATTCCCTTAAAAGTCCTTTATATCCAACAACAGAATTTGATCAAAGTCGATGGTGCAATTTTTAAAAAAATGGTGAAAATGTTCTAGGGCCTTCATGTTCAGTACCCTCGAAAATTAAAATATCGGTTTCAAACTCAAGGTACCGCGAAGATCGATTGGGATATTAACAGTGGAGAAAATCGGTTGAACGGTTTAGCCGTTGTTCACAGATATTTTGCCGTTAATAGATTTTTCGGTATCAAGGACCCATAAATCATGGATTCTGGCCACATTTTCGTCACCAGGGCCTTGTAATAAGAGCTTTTCTGCTGAAAATTCACCATTTTCGCGCAATATTACATAACTTTCTCTTCTTAATTAGTTCCTTTGCGCGACTAAATAAAATTCATCTTAATTGTTAGTGTAGAAAGACGGCGAAAAAATTTGAATTTTTCCAATTTTCAAAAGTCAAAATTTTCAACGAACATGAGCTTTGCAATCTTGAACGTTCTATACGCTATCCGAGGTGAAAATTGAATCAAAATTGTTTATGCCGTTTTTGAAAAAACAAGTTTAAAAAAATTGCTTCTATTTACACAAACTTACGCGAAAACTACTCAAATTTTCGAAAGATTGTACATTGTACATTCATTAAAGGAAAAATCTCTTATCTTCATAATTGTAGTTGTCGGAAGACTACGAAAAAATGTTGATCTTTGCAAACAGATTTTGTTCCTAAATTTAGCAACTGGATTTATCCACTTTTTCGTTTCTAGGGCCGGCAATAAAAGTTTTTCGGCCGAAAATTCGCTGCTTTTCCCCCGCCATATTACATAACTTTCTGTTTAGTAGTGCGTAAGTGGTAGAAGGTAAGAACATGTTGTAATGTGCGAAAAAGAGCCTGGAAAATTTGTATTCTCGGACCTGGAAAACCGGGAAAAAACCTTGAATTCCAAAAAGCCAGATCGCTGGCCACCCTGATGTAAGAAGAGAAAGTATTGTAATCGTGCACCGGGGAACGGCGAATTTTTGAAGCGGAAACTTACTGCCGGACACTGGTAACGAAAAAGGGCATCCTGTTTCTGTATTTATAGCAAATTACTTCCTCTAATTAGTGTAGCCAGAATCCAGGTTTTGTGGATCTTTAAAATTGAAACATCGATTTACGTCAAAACTTCTGTCCGATTACCTGTTCGTGTTGTCAACGCTAGCGCCTAAACCATTCAGCCTATTTACTCCAAAATTGATGTTCCAGATCGATCTGAACGAACTCTAGGCTTTGGGAGTTTCAAACGTATATTTTGATTTTGAGAGCACTGTACATGATTTCAACATTTTTCAAAAATTGCTGAGAGAGCGAGAGGGAAAGAGAGAGAGAGCGAGAGGGAAAGAGAGAGAGAGAGAGAGAGCGAGAGGGAAAGAGAGAGAGAGAGAGCGAGAGGGAAAGAGAGAGAGAGAGAGCGAGAGGGAAAGAGAGAGAGAGAGCGAGAGGGAAAGAGAGAGAGAGAGCGAGAGGGAAAGAGAGAGCGAGAGAGAGCGAGAGGGAAAGAGAGAGCGAGAGGGAAAGAGAGAGAGAGAGCGAGAGGGAAAGAGAGAGCGAATAGTGCAGGTCTCATATTCGTTGAAATCTAATTTTTCGAAAATAGCGAAAGTTAAATTTAAAAAGCGAAAATTGCGAAAGTTAAAATAAGGTTAGATTCTGTTTCCAAAATATTAGTGGTTTTCTTGTAATTTTGTACGAAATAAAGGTAATGTTAATTTCTTAAACATTTTTTTCTCAATAAAATGATCCTTTTTTTCGTAAAATTTCCTCGTATGTTCAAGGGAAGGTACAAATATGGCGCTAGACCAATTTTCCGCGAACTATTCGTATTTTCGAGAATTACAGAAAGTTAACATTTCAAAGCTACAAATTGAAGATGGGGAGTTTTGACATACCCAAAGACTGTAAAAAATGTAAAAAAAAAAAAACTTGTAAATAATTAGATCTTCAAAAGTAGTAATGGACATTCTTGAAAAAAAATAGTGGATTTTGCCTAATTTATCTGAAAATTATTCAATTTCTAAAAAATTCTCATAAACAGCTCCAAAATTGTTGTTTAAAGTTTCTTCTCGTTCTTTCTCTATCAAAGGACAATAAAATAGTGTCTATCATATTAGCGGAGAACTGTGTACGTATATATAAAGTTAGAAACTTGAGAATAAAAAATAGTGATTTTTGCCTTGAATAAAATGTTGTAAAAAAATCAGGTGTCTGTCCGTCCGTGTTCGTCCGTCCGTCTGTCTGTGTCTGTCCGTGTGTTCGTCCATCTGTGTCTGTCCGTGTGTTCGTCCATCTGTGTCTGTCCGTGTGTTCGTCCATCTGTGTCTGTCCGTGTGTTCGTCCGTCTGTCTGTCCGTGTGTTCGTCCGTCTGTCTGTCCGTGTGTTCGTCCGTCTGTCTGTCCGTGTGTTCGTCCGTCTGTCTGTCCGTGTGTTCTTCCGTCTGTCCGTGTGTTCTTCCGTCTGTCCGTGTGTTCGTCCGTCTGTGTGTGTCCGTGTGTTCGTCCGTCTGTGTGTCTGTCCGTGTGTTCTTCCGTCTGTGTGTCTGTCCGTGTGTTCTTCCGTCTGTGTGTCTGTCCGTGTGTTCTTCCGTCTGTGGGTCTGTCCGTGTGTTCTTCCGTCTGTGTGTCTGTCCGTGTGTTCGTCCGTCTGTGTGTCTGTCCGTGTGTTCGTCCGTCTGTGTGTCTGTCCGTGTGTTCGTCCGTCTGTGTGTCTGTCCGTGTGTTTGTCCGTCTGTGTGTCTGTCCGTGTGTTTGTCCGTCTGTGTGTCTGTCCGTGTGTTCGTCCGTCTATGTGTCTGTCCGTGTGTTCGTCCGTCTATGTGTCTGTCCGTGTGTTCGTCCGTCTGTGTGTCTGTCCGTGTGTTCGTCCGTCTGTGTGTCTGTCCGTGTGTTCGTCCGTCTGTCTGTTGTCTCGTCTGTGTCTGTCTGTTCGTCCGTCTGTCTGTTCGTCTGTCTGTCCGTCTGTGTCGTCGTCTGTCTGTTGTCCGTCTGTCTGTCCGTGTGTTCGTCCGTCTGTCTGTCCGTCTGTCTGTCTGTGTCCGTGTGTTCTTCCGTCTGTCCGTGTGTTCGTCCGTCGTGTGTCTGTCGTGTGTTCGTCCGTCTGTGTGTCTGTCCGTGTGTTCGTCCGTCGTGTGTCTGTCTGTGTGTTCGTCCGTCTGTGTGTCTGTCCGTGTGTTCGTCCGTCTGTGTATGTGTCTGTCCGTGTGTTCGTCCGTCTATGTGTCTGTCCGTGTGTTCGTCCGTCTGTGTGTCTGTCCGTGTGTTCGTCCGTCTGTGTGTCTGTCCGTGTGTTCGTCCGTCTGTCTGTTCGTCTGTGTTCGTCTGTGTCTGTCTGTTCGTCCGTCTGTCTGTTCGTCTGTCTGTCTGTTCGTCTGTTCGTCTGTCTGTCTGTTCGTCTGTCTGTCTGTTCGTCCGTCTGTCTGTCTGTTCGTCTGTCTGTCTGTCTCCGTCTGTCTGTTCGTCCGTCTGTCTGTCTGTTCGTCGTCTGTCTGTCTGTTCGTCCGTCTGTCTGTCTGTTCGTCCGTCTGTCTGTCTGTTCGTCCGTCTGTCTGTCTGTTCGTCCGTCTGTCTGTCTGTTCGTCCGTCTGTCTGTCTGTTCGTCCGTCTGTCTGTCTGTTCGTCCGTCTGTCTGTCTGTTCGTCCGTCTGTCTGTCTGTTCGTCTGTCTGTCTGTTCGTCCGTCTGTCTGTCTGTTCGTCCGTCTGTCTGTCTGTTCGTCCGTCTGTCTGTCTGTTCGTCCGTCTGTCTGTCTGTTCGTCGGTCGGTCTGTCTGTTCGTCGGTCGGTCTGTCTGTCTGTTCGTCGGTCGGTCTGTCTGTCTGTTCGTCGGTCGGTCTGTCTGTCTGTTCGTCGGTCGGTCTGTCTGTCTGTTCGTCGGTCGGTCTGTCTGTCTGTTCGTCGGTCGGTCTGTTCGTCTGTCTGTTCGTCGGTCGGTCTGTTCGTCTGTCTGTTCGTCGGTCGGTCTGTTCGTCTGTCTGTTCGTCGGTCTGTCTGTTCGTCTGTCTGTTCGTCGGTCGGTCTGTCTGTCTGTCTGTCTGTTCGTCGGTCGGTCTGTCTGTCTGTCTGTCTGTTCGTCGGTCGGTCTGTCTGTCTGTCTGTTCGTCGGTCGGTCTGTCTGTCTGTCTGTTCGTCGGTCGGTCTGTCTGTTCGTCGGTCGGTCTGTCTGTCTGTTCGTCGGTCGGTCTGTCGGTCGGTCGGTCTGTCTGTCTGTTCGTCAGTCTGTCGGTCTGTCTGTCTGTCTGTCTGTTCGTCAGTCTGTCGGTCTGTCTGTCTGTCTGTTCGTCAGTCTGTCTGTTCGTCAGTCTGTCTGTTCGTCAGTCTGTCTGTTCGTCCGTCCGTCCGTCGGTCGGTCTGTCTGTTCGTCTGTCCGTCCGTCCGTCCGTCCGTCCGTCCGTCTGTCTGTCCGTCCAGCTGCAGTTTGAAGGACAACTCTGGCTGCTCTGATCGGTAGTTTTCCATTTTTTCGATCAATACTTTGCCAATACTGGAGTAGAATCTTGAACGGGACCCGGAAACCCGGCAATGTTTTCCATCTCTTCCTTGTCTTATCCTTTCCATGTACTTACACATACACAGGCGCACTACACTATCACACTTAACGGGAGACCAGTGGGAGCTTTATTTGTTGTCGCTCAGCGGTGCCCCTGGCCTGTTTGGCGTAAATGCCCATAAACCGGCTAGGTCGTCGCCGGATCTCGCCAAGGAAACGTGGCAAGTTCTCTCCAAACTCCCTCCGTCGGTCCGGCAGACCGGCCCTTAAGGCTAAATGCACCGAAAAATACTTATAGGAAAAATCAATAGATCCCAGCACTATCACACGGAATTTACTAGATCGATAACGTCTGAACAAATTGTCCGATTTTCGATCTGTAAACGGCTTTGGACTCCTTTTTAAAATAGAATTCACGCCACGATGCCGTTTTTTTCAAAAAAATATTTCAAAAAAAAATTAAAATGATTTCTCTTAGTTCCGGGAAGAAATTAAAAAAGTGGGCTTATAGCGCGATGACGACGTGCTTCCTGAATCCAACGCCCTGTCAACCATGCAAATCGGATGAATAGGAACGGCGTAAAGTGAAATTTCGGAAAAAGTACCTGACACCCCCCCAGTTGTCACCCGACCCTTTTGAGGGCTCCCTCGACGCGGCCGAACGGCCAAACCCGGCGCGGCGGCAGCCAAACCCGGCGGCGGCCTGCGACACGGGAGGAGGCCGTGCTCACAGGCAGGCAAGCCGGGCAGTCAGTGTATGGTTTCGTCCCTTTCAATCTCAATATATTTTTCTTCACTTATCAAACTAGTGATGCTGTAACACAACCAAACGGTCTCATATCATCTGTAATAGTCGAATAAAACTATATATCTTGTTCACATATTTCCGTCTTCATACCATCAAAAAGTTATTTGAGGCACTACTCAAAATATCAATTCCGATTTGGAAACTGATTTCAAAACGAAAATTGAACTAATTGTGTAGATATCACCAATATTCCATGTCCTAACATCTTAGTTTACATACATTTTACTTCTAAGATCTTCCGTTATCATTCCACTACCAGAAAGAATGAGCCGAAATTACGCACGAGCTCTTTTATCCTGCGACTCGATTTTTGATCTCAAAACGGCGTTTGTCTCCTTGATAGACTTCACCTGATGAATCTGTTTTCCTGAGTAAAATTTTAAAATTACTTTCGTACTTTCGGACAAAATTGAAGAAGTGGTAAAATAGCGCGCAGGCGAGATGCATCTAGAATCCAACACTGTAACAAACATTAAAATCTAATATTAAGAATCGTGACATGTCCCAGCTTACTTAGTAAGTTATATTGATATAAAATGATTCTGTTATATTTGTATAAACTTGAAGATTGGAATAAGTAATTCCCGGCGCGTCATTTTGATACAAACTACGTAAATGATAATGTAAAAGGATGTAGTGTAAATCATTGTATTGTTACATATATATATATATATATATATATATATATATATATATATATATATATATATATATTTTAATGCATTAAATTGTCATGAAAGCAATATAACTTTAACCCTTAGACAGGAACACCACACTAGAAGAGGAATATCCGTCTATGAGGGGGATAAATTGTTTTGTTATACAGGTCGGCAACATTTACATTTCTACATTAAGATACCATTTTTCTAAACATCGTACACGCTTATCAATAACATTTAATCGGGTAGCAATTCAATTTATAAGATTTATATACTACTCGTAAAACGTAGCATACCAGTCACTGATAAACCTCATATTAGGCAATCAGAATGCAAACGTATTAAATCGGCGATCCTCATCTAGGTGTCGAGAATAGGGATGCAACATTGATGTTGATATTTTCAAAACAGATTTTGTATAGACACATGAACATATTTCGTAAAAAAATGAAACATTTATGAAACCTGATGTTTATTATCGATGTGCTTGATGAGTTGTTGTGAATGAAAAGAACCGATAATCACAATTTTATAAAAAAGTTAAAATATGAAATAATATTGCATTATACCACTGTCAATACATGTGTTCGAATAAAGCTTCATTCTATCAACTTGACACGACTAACGCACCGGGTTTACGAAAAATTGCATTTCTGGTATTATTTTGAAGAGCGACAAAATTTGTTTTTTGTAAAGTCTGGAGCAACAAATTCCTATGGTGTTATTTTTTATTTATGTCTGTAATTTGTTGGTTTTCTTGCGTTTGCGATGCTAACTTCACACGACTTCCGGCACGTGTTTGCGAAAAAATTGCATTTCTGGTAATATTTGAAGAGCGACAAAATTTGTTTTTGTAAAGTCTGGAGCGACAAAAAAGCGACAAATTCCTATGTTGTTATTTTTTATTTATGTCTGTAATTAGTTGGTTTTCTTGCGTTTGCGTCTTGCTAAGTTGATATCAAGTTAGCCGAATCTTAATACCAGGGTCAAATGAAGAGCGACAAAATTTTTTTTTTGCGTAACAAATTAGCGACAAAAAAGCGACAAATTTCGAGCCTAGTTTCAATAATTTTTGAAAACTTTGCGATTCTAACTTTATGGAGGTACCGGGCGGGCGTTCTTTCAGCGCCCACCGCGAAGGGCTAGGCTAAAGTGGCCGTGGGGGAGGGGTTCCGGGATTTCCAAATCCGATATGGCACTGGGACAATGGTTCTCGAATATCGTTGCGAATGCTCACTCCAAGTTCACTGCGGGAAGGGGGGAAGGGGGAATCAGGTATATTTTCCGTAATTTCACTTTACGCCGCTCCTATTCATCCGATTTGCATGATTGATACGGCGTTGGATTCAGGAAGCACGTCGTCATCGCGCTATAAGCCCACATTTTTTAATTTCTTCCCGAAACTATGAGAAATCATTTAAAAAAATTTTTTGGAAATATTTTTTGAAAAAACGGCATCGTAGCGTGAATTCTATTTTAAAAAGGAGTCCAATGCCGTTTACAGATCGCAAATCGGACAATTTGTTCAGACGTTATCGGTCTAGTAAATTTTGCTTATTTTGGTGCTGCCACGTGGTGGTGGCAAATTGAACTAGTGTCGGTACATTTAGCCTTAAGACCATGGCACGATTGTGGAAGTCTCATCACAGCTTTGGACGCGTGTTACCCGGGGGGCTGAGAGCGCGCAGTTTTTCAAGCTATGGTCACAAACCGCTCCGAATCTTTTGTTTATCTGTTTCTACGGATAACTTAAAGGACCCATAAAAAGATGGCATATTTTCGTAGAATTCTTTCTTTTGCAACATTTCAACAATTTCGGCGTCTTTCTTCAAGTACAATATTGACTTTTTCCTTAATGAAATCTGTTCATCTAAAACAGACGTTGAAATGTCATGTATAGTTTTTCAAAAGTATGTATAAGTTTTGCGTGAAACAGAGGCAATTTTTAAACAATTTTTTTATAAAAGGCTCTAATTTTTTCTTTAAATGTTGTTCCCGTATGTACCAGAAAACGATAATGATAATGGTGCTGATTCCGCCCCTCCCCCCGCCAGACTCGCCGCTCGAACTATGAGGAGTCAATGGCACGACGCGACGCATCATGACGTCGAAATATAAAAATGGAAGTTTTATCACGAATGCGACTATTAAGTTTATTTATTTGTAAACCACTGACACTGCTAGGGTCTCCTTGAAACAGAGCAGCCCTTTCTCAGAAGTAACCACAGGTAGCCTTAAAATAATGTGAATACCTATATTTGCATTTTCTGAATATGAAAATCTGCAATTGCATCAGAAGTGTTCGTTAGGTTCTTTTAAGTGAGCATTAGTACGTTTAAGGTAGCTTTCTTGAGAAGTTCAAAATGTATTGCCGTCAAAAAAAGTTGCATGTGTAGGAAACTCAGGTTTTTAAATTACCTTCTAGTGATAGGTCAAATGAAGTTTTTTTGAAGAAAGTGAGAATCGACCGTACTTCTTAATGCCACAAATATTTTGGGCAGTGATGAATGTGAATATGTTAGGCAATGACACGCTATGATAATGCACATTTCCATGGATTTGTATACATTATTGCATTTGAAATGGGCGTGCTTCAAGTGATTTCAAAGTTTCAAGTTTTTCGAAAACTCAATAGATTCCTGTGAAAAAGAACTTCAAATTTTCCATTTTAAAGTAATGCTTAATCGTAATTTTCTTAAAAACGGCTTCAAATTTTTGAATGAAAATTGCTATTTAGGACGACGTTATAGCGTTCTTTAATATTTTTAAAATAATATTTCGCTTTTACTATCTGATAACCGAGAAGTTGAGAAAAAAAAATATACTTTGGGTGGCGATAGATGGCAGCAAGCAAGGAGGAGGTGCAAGACTGTACAGTACCAGTCCACACCAAGATTATTAGAAAACTTTACTACGAGAAAGTGTGTGCCATTCTGTAGCACCTCTAGTTTAATTTGTAAAAGTTAGAAATGTTCCTGTCTATCGAAATAAACGCAGGTATGCACCACAGGCACTTCATCAGAATTGGTTGAATTGACTTTTTCAAGTTATAATTGTTTTGTGGGACATGTCATCAGTATAGCCGTATAGTTAAATGTTCAGCAGGTTAAACTGATTACTATAGAAGCGCACACTTGTGTCGAGATTCCAGCCTGTCAGTCTAGGATCCAAATCTGTGTCCATTCGTCCAAATTCTGGATTAAGTTATTTAAATCACATTGAATTATCAGGCGAATCTCATAGGAAACCTCAAAATTAAATCTTGCTTCTCGGTAGGTGGCTCATCTCATTTGTCGTCTACAGGTATGTGTATGTATATGTATGTATGTATATGTATGTATATGTATGTACGTATATGTATGTATCTATCGATGTATATATGTATGTATATGTGTATATGTATATGTATATATGTGTATATGTATATGTATATATGTGTATATGTATATGTATATATGTGTATATGTATATGTATATATGTGTATGTGTATATGTATATATGTGTATATGTATATATGGAGGTTGTGTTACAATTATGATAATTGTGGACACTTGGCATGTAACAAGGGCAAATTTAGGTATTTTACTATGTGCTTATGAGATTCCTGTTTCCAGCTACTACGGTCATTAGTCCCGTTAGTGTAGTGAATGTTTTTATTCCGTGAGAGGGCGGTGTATCTTCCCCACTGGATGGTGAAATCCGGCGCTGACCTACGCGTCGGTTTGCGGGGGATTTCTCCCTCTCCAGATACAATACCTAGCGGCGAACAGCATCAGATGGAACAAGCCCTAAGTTTCCGAATGGTCTGTCATGTGTGGTAGTGTAGTGTGTGTGTGTGCGTGTGTGTGCGCGCATGTGTGTGTGTGTGTGTGTGTGTGTGTAAGGGGAGAGGATGAGACTAGGAAGTGGAAGAAAGATCACTCGCGGGCCTTGAACCGTTTGTTATGGTTCTGTTCCGGCATATGCTTCTTGTTGATCGGATAAACCCCTTTCAAGCTACCGATCAGAGTAGCCGGCAGCTAGAATTCTCCAGATAGCGGATGAATTTGACCTACCTCTCTGCTTAGTATCAAAAACCTTCGGGATGTGAACCCTAGGACCTCCCGGACAGTCACTGCAGAGTGAGCGGCATTGCTAGCTCTGAGGTAAACTAAACTTAGCTGATATGTACTGGGATTTCCTAGTGATTACGTAATACAGAAATATTGTCTTTATAACAATATGCCTGAGTCCTGACTCTTTTTACTCCTTAAGTACTTACCTCTCGGGAAAATGTAGAAAAGCAGTTTTAAAATTGTTATAACGCAAAATGTGTGGTCGATAGAAAAATGTTTGACGTTTTGAAATCATTAATTACAGCAGAATTGTTATGATACCCTTTGTAATTGGGAAATTGTAATGAATGTTACTAATTTACGGTGTTATACCAATTTTTTTTTAAACTGCAGGCTCGCCTTCCTGAGTATCGGCCCAATATTTTGTCTTCTGACATTTCTGACATGCCTCCCGATCCCGACTTGGAAAAAGAGAGGGAGGATTTAAGATGGGTACCAGCCATGACACTTGACACAGATCTTCTGATGTACCTGCGTGCTGCTAGGTCTATGGCAGCTTTCGCTGGTATGTGTGATGGAGGTTCTCCTGATGATGGTTGTGTTGCAGCAAGTCGAGATGATACTACTATAAATGCATTGGATGTGGTAAGTATGTAAATGTAATTGTTTTTATTAATGCTGCAACATGATTGCATGATGCAATAAAATTGATTGAATAGGAAGTTTAATAATGTAGAGGAATTCTAAGTGGTGGTGTAAAAGGTACACTATGCAGTGGCAATAATAGTTGTCTATAAAGTAGTGGCGATTATTTTAATTATTTTTATCTCTAGTTCAAAATAAATTTGTGCTTCCATTGTCCACTTTTCATGGACCATCTTGTCAGCAAAATCATTTTAAATTCATATGAATGTGTTTACCTTTATTTTTGATGTCGCATAAGCCACGGAAGTTTAGAAGACAATAAAGGTACTGTTAATTTCATTTTTGTCATGACATGAGGCTTGTCTGTATCTATTTGACTGTTCGGGAGAAGCCGCGTCCTAGACACAAGTGCCAATATTTCATCCACCATTCTGCGACCTTCCGCAGGGCGAAATGCATGGAGCTGGATTACCTACGAGTTTGTATAGAGCGAGGTTCCCCTCTACCCCGGGCGATCGGCCTCGGGCTATCGGCCAATGAGGGAACGGGCCCTCTTGGTGGCGATGAAATGTAGAATATTTGAAATTTGGTAAATGTTTATCATTAACATCTTTCATTAAGTACACGATTGCTGCTGGAACATTTTAAAATAGTAACGCAAGGAAATTGAGACGTACCATGTGTACGTCGTATTTTATTATTTTATTCTTAATTATTTCACCCTTTTCCCTGCGATCTATTTAGATCTCTTAAAATTGACCCATTACACGATTCACTAAATTACGTACCTACTTTTCTTTACCACTGCTCATCCACAACCCTCACTCACAATCGTTGAGCTTCATTTCTTCACTGACTTTATTTTTCAGTTCAGTTAATTTTATTTTTCTCGGGGTCGGTTTTAATTGTTCCGTTTTTTATTGTAAAGAAGGAATGTCTACTTTTGCCCCTTGCCCTGCAAAATTCATTCAAACGATTGACTCCGTTTTTGGATGTTTTCCTTTTAAGTTCTGGAATATTTTGAAAATGTTTTTTACCACCTAATTATTTCACCCTTTTTCCTGCGATCTATTTAGATCTTTTAAAATTGACCCATTAGACGATTCACTAAGTTACGTACCTACTTTTCTTTGCCACTGCGCATCCACAATCCTCACTCACATCCACCAGCAAAAATCTACTGATCAGAATATCGAACAATATGGAATTCTCGAAAGGTTTCTGGTGATCATTCGAGTATTGATTTGGATGGTTCCTTCCACTGATGACATACAAACTAATGCTTCCTTTCAGCTCTACGGATTACACATCCTGGACACTGCCTTGCCTTTTCGACATGTCTTCCGTCGCGCGCGGCTCGACTTCAAAACAAACATCAAATAGTATACAGAAATAATGCATCAGAAGACCTTCCAGTGATAGAAAATAATTTCATTTTACACAAAACTTTGTCGCAGAAGTTTTTAATTGGACGCCAAGGACGAAAATATCCCAGCGACGATGTATTTTAAACCACAAATTAAAAATTTACACATTTTCGTTGACAATTCATTTTTCTTAAGAGACATATTTTTACATATTGATATATAAAAAGCACTTCCTCTCGCTGAAGTAACTGAAATATTGTATCGATGTTTTTCAAAAATTCACTAATTTTTGGTTGTGTGTTTAAAAAGTTAGTTCCGCAGAAATCCATAGTTATCATTATTTTATTTAAAAATCAAATGAATGACACATTTTCATGGTTACCATCCTGTTCCTCGTAATTTTTTCTACTTTTGCAACAATCGATTTGGCAACCACGCGAAATTGTTCCATAAGAATAACATTGTCCATAAGAGCCCATTGTGTCTTCGCGACGTCGAGTATAGAAGCTTCAAGAAAAAGTTTTACTAATTTAAGATAGTGAACAACCTGCTGTACCAGCACCCTGGTGAGGAAACTTTGAACTGCTTCTGCCAAGGCCATGCGTTTCCGCGCCTGATGGACAATTAATGAAATTATTGGAACTGAGGCTAGTTAGTATGCGCACAAACTACACAGAAGTTCAATACCTTATTTTTAATTTTTAATTTAGTATTTATTAATTTCATTAGATTACTGTTACTGTATATCGGTTTATTTCATATAATTAATATTGATATTTTCACGTAGAATTTCGATGTGATATTGACGTGTGTGATATTAACATTGACATTTTTGACACAGACAAAATAAAAAATAATAATTCATTGAACTTTTGTGTAATTTTTGTTAAGAATTATGTAAACAATACCTCTCATTTCATTTGTAATTGCCAATAATAAAAAGTACATCAAGCATATTTAATACTAAATTTAATATTTGACTTTGATTTTTATGAATATTTTTTATTATACTATTTTTACTTTACTCATCTGAATATTTTACTTACTGCACGGCAGTGAAGTTTTTAATTCTTCTAGGTCTTAAAAAAATTTGGTTTGTTTCTTAAGGCTTGATTGCCAACATTGCCAACGATTCAGCAATGCTTAATTGACCTTATCAGTGTTCAAATCAGACCTTCATTTTGTGGATTAAGTACATCAACTCCAGTTAGTGAAAACTACAGTGATTTAAAAAAACAAATATTTCACTATCATTACATGAATTTCAGAAATAAGGAAGTCTATTTGGAAAAGGGGATGGCAAATTGTTTTAAAGAAGTATTAATGTAGATATTTCTAGTCAACAATGTCTTACAAACTAAGGGACCTACAAAAATCCGTCAACATTTGAGGACGGAGTCGAATGGCAATGGAACAAATGTTCCAAACAATGTTTACCCCCCCTATAAAAATTAAATATATATACATGTCCTAAAAGTCGTCAATGGCATTGCTGATTTAAAACTAGCAGATGATACAAAGAATGTCCAAAATTGAAACATTGAGTTACAAATAACCACCGTGAATGAACACTTAGTCTCGCGTTAACAAATACTCGCTATAAGCATGTAGGGGGTTAAGATCACATAGGAAATGTTTCGTGTTATAGCCCGATACAATTCAAACTCAGTTTCAACAAAATAAACTTGTAACTCGATAATGTCTAACGTACTACGATATAATCAAGACTTTACCAACATACCGTTGATTAGGGCATGCTTATGGTAATTGAGCGGTCATTAGTAAAGTATATGGAGGAATGAACATATAGTACAGAATAGGAGTATATGAACATAAAGTACTGACTTAATTTTCATTAACTCAAACTTAAAAACTATGCACATTAATGCGCATTATATATATATATATATATATATATATATATATATATATATATATATATATATACACACACACACACACATTCACATACAAACGCGGTGATCAGTTTAAAATGCAACCCTCAGCGGGCAGAGCGAATTGCACTCGCATGTTTGAGGGGATCGAATAGTGGCGGGGCGCTTTCAAGCAGGTAAACTGTCGGAAAGAACGCTTAATCCATTCTCCCATAATGCCACCAAGAGGAGAGCAGGTGACCGTCGTGGCCACGAGTTTAACGAGAAAAGGCACGCTCCTGCTTCTTTGGCGTCGACAAACAATTGTATTGGAGAACAGTAATTTATTTGTAAATTATTTAAATGTTAATTAAGCTTGCCATGTAAAATATACATTTAGATAGATTAAATTACACACTTCTGCTTGTTTCATTTACCCAACAAATATACTTCAGATATGTACACATGATAAATTATTAATTCCAGACTCGCAGAACAAATGTTTGTTTTCACTATTATTATTATTATTATTATTATTATTATTATTATTATATTGAAATGTTACTTTAAAAATAAAAATAATTTTGAAAAGCGGATTCAGTAATCAGTGCATAATAATCGCTGCTTAAATTGTCAGTGAAAGATAGTCATTGCTTGGTGGTACATAACTCTTCATGCCCTTCTTTGCCCTTTTATCTCCACCTCAACGATAAGTTTTGAAAATTCCCTGCAATCAAAAATAAGAATGCTAGTTTAGTAATCGGTAAAGAAGGAAAGAAAGTTATTTTGAAGAATTGGTGCCGGAAAAAGCGAACCTGATAAACAATGCACAAAATGCCTTCCGTTTGCTAACAAACAAGCATTAACTCGCATGAGAACATTTGCTGCAACCCGATGTAAAGTTTTTTCGTCCATCATGCGAATCGCTACCTCGATGTTTCTTTGCAGTTCTTCAAGATAATAAGGCTTGTTCGCATACTTTTGAGGCATTCCTAAAGGGAAAATCTGGTGAGAACAAATCCGGCGAATGAGGGGGCTCTACATACTCAAAACTATTTTTTTTATATGCAATGGTTTCTCTTCTGTTTCCTGTGATCATGTATTACGCCGCGAGAACTTTTTCTCGGAGGCGCTACAAAAGATATTAGCAAGAAGAATAAAATTCTTAGGTGTACAAAAGCGCTCCTAGCAGCCAGAGGATGAACACAGCTTAAGAAATGGTCTACAGCTCTAGAGACGCAAAAGAATGAAGTGTGGTTATGGTCCTGCCACCTGCCAGAGAATAGTGCAACTACATTGATTTACAAGGAAACAGTGATATTTTATGATTTGTACACCTTTTTAAGTTGATACTGAGTAAATAGCAAGAATTTACAATAGATTACAAGATGAAAAATATTTCTGGACATCACCAATGAAGTTTGCTTATGCAGAATTCAAGCGAAGTCAAGAAATAAATAAATTCATCATGAAAATTAAATAATGTTTTTTCACATTGATAAAGTTCAGTAATTCAGTGTTGTTGACAAACAAGCTATTACAACTCTAGTACAAAACATCTCTGCATGGCCATGAGAGGTAGGAGTTTTTAGGCTATTATACCAACATACATGGAAATAACGTAGAAATACAGTCATTATACCTTGTCTTATAGGATAAAGTTTTTACAATTTTTTCTTAAGCTATGTTATAATTAATTTGTGGTTTCTTCATTGAGAGAATGAGGAGATCTTCATTCTGAAATGTAACAGTCTGGCATGCTGATGGCCCGGCACCCACCGGGTGACATCAGACGGACGGACGGCCCATCGGCGGGCGCGCCCGGCCATTCACGATTGATTACTCGGATGTTTGAAAATATCTACAAGATGGCATATTTGGTTTTGTGGCAACCCGTTTGCGGTAGTGCCAGCGTAATCTTAAGCTAGCTCACCATTAATTACGCAAAAAAATTATTTTTGCGTAATTAGCTATTAAATAGTTCTAAATGGTGGTATATTTGGTTTTGTGATAAATTGTTGTGATAGTGCCAGCGTCAGAGATGTTAACGATTAGTACGCGTCGGTTTCCTGTGGACACTATCAGCTAGACTGCGGTTAGCTTTCCGACTCTCCAGAACCTCGAGGGAAGGAAATTTACTTTCGACTTCCACCTCCATAGTGAACCTAATTTTGATGTGTGTCATTGAGGTGCTAGAGGAAGTCAGCTAAGACATGAAGACCGTGGGGCCGCACTACTAATGCATCGTCCACAGAGCGGAGCCATACTGTTGGTTTAAGTAGAGCACTTTGCAGGGCTTCCGTTTCGAAAGTTGTGAATGAGTTTGCCACCATAGGAGAGACGGGGCATCTATGCCCGCAACTTTCCTGGCCCCAAACTGCCTGTTCGTTAATGAGCACGGGGGGAGCAAAGTTTGTTGTGTATGATAATGGTCGACTCGTCCGCCGGTGCCATGGTGAGCAAAGATGTGACATCGAAGCTAACGAGGATGTCAATATGATGGACCGAATTCATGACAGACGACATGTCAGTGAGGCTTTAGTTTGTCGGCCACATAGCGGGCAAGAGGGTGGATAGGAGCTTGTATGTATAAACTCGTGCGTAGTCCATTTCCACGCATTTCGCCATGATGAAGGTCGCAGAATGTCGGCCAAAACCTTTGCCTCGGACGCGGCGTCTCCCGAACAGCTACGTTGTTACTAACTCCAGCCGCGGTTGCCTATGCTCTCATGAAGCTTGTTTGCTCCCAAAAAGTGTAAATTAGAAATTGAGTTGATCAACACACATCCCTTATTGTTTATGATGTCCTTCAACAACAGTAATCTATAAAAGACTCAATGTACAAATTTTACATATTACGTTGGGGAGCTTAGTAGGAAGACAACAGATTTTACCATTTTTTCCGGAAACTAAAACATTCGGAAAGAAATCAGGAGACGCCCAACGGGCTAACGAAGTCCGAGGAGGTAGCAGGGGAGTCATGAAAGGCATGGGCAGCGTCTCCGTGAGATGCGTTGACAATGGCAGGGGGAGATTAGGAATGGAGTATTTATGCACCTATCAATCTGCAAATGCTGCCTAATTGTGCAGGGAGAGAGATCCCCCCCCCACCTTGATCCTCATGTTCAATCTGCCATCCCTCTTAGAGAACGTTAGTTGTGGGCTTTATAATTTCCGCGTGCGGCAGTACGTGCCTAACCCCCTGCGCTGCTTAAAGTGTCGGAGGTTTCGCCGTACGCAACGGTGCATGGCCGAAAGCACTGTTCGCTCAAAATGCGGCGAATCCACACACGATTCAGATCCCTGTGCAATACCACTTCGCGAAGTTAATTGTGAAGAAGACAATGCGGCAAATTCTAACAGGTGCCCTACCTTTCGGAGGGAGAGGGAGATTCAAAAGATACGAGTGACGGAGAAAAGTGTCCTTTCCTGAGGTGAAACGCCGATACCTGACGACCAACCCAGATCACCCTCGTTCATTCTCAAATGTCCTAGGCAAGACTGTGAAAGCAACAGCGAGTTGCCAGACTTCATCTCTACTCCCACAATTGCTCACTTCTGTCGTCAGGTGTCTCCGGTGGACTTCACTGAGGAGCTTTTTAAGATGGATAATAATAATTCCCTCCAAATTAAAAAAAAAAAAAAAAAAAAAAAAAGCAGCCCAAGAAAGTTACTCTGACGAATTCGAACCAAGAATCCACTTCCCAGTCCCGCATAAAAGTTGTCAGTCGGTTGTCTGGCCCGGACTCGCTTCAAAATCGATCTTCGAAGCTCCGACCGCATGCCCCGTCTCCTGAGTCTTGCTCTGAGCGATCTCTTAGCCTGTCGCACGGTGTGACCAGATGGCAAAAACGTGGCCAAACTTCAATAATTGAAATTTATTTTGGGGCCTTCCGACCATTCCACTTGAAAGAGGAATGTTTCGCACATCTGTTGTGAAAGTATGAAGGATAATCCCTGCACCTGCTGCGCGCAATGGAAGTTTGAAGTTTGAGTACACGGTCAGTGCTCTTCTAGCGTCAGAGGCGATAGTAAGCTGTGCTTTCCAATAGTTATAAAACGTGCTACAAAATTATTTTTACTGTGTTTTGCAATTATGGATGTCCTTGTTGATGGTAAGTAAAACAAAAATTATGTTAATTTAATATGGATTACGATTATTTATATTCGATGCAATATGATATAAAATCTAACTAGCCTAATATAATGCAATATAACACCTGCAAATTTTAATGACAATTTAGCTTGTATATTAATCATTCAGTTGAAAGAAAATTTGGCTGCGTCTCGCTGCAGATTCGCGTTTTATGAAATTTTTTCTATCAGTGTGTATCTCGTAGCGGCAACCTGCATTACTGAGCGGGGACTTAAAACTAACAATCATTCCATTTACCAGTTCTGTACCGGCAAATATTGTGAATTGCTTGTGATTATGAATATTAGTCATTAGATATTACATTACCTTCGAAGTTAATAAGGATTGGCCGAGTATAGACGCATATTCAAGTTTTATAAACTATTGTTTTTCTGAGCACATGCATTTCTGCGACACGCTGCATTAGATAAATTAAGTGATCCGTTCAAAGAATTCAGCAAAAGAAAAGTTTATATAACACATTTAAATTGCATTCAGCTATAAGATTACTTGATCATCTTTCTAAAAATGCATTAATCGCGCCGATGCTTCCAAATAAGGTTTTCTGAATAGTTAGTAAAGAATGAATGCGTCGTGGCACTGGTAAAATAATTTCGCATGGAATGTTATCAGTTCGTCGAAATACGTTTGTATAGATAATTAACTAATTCATCCGAAAACTCCTGAATTAATAAACAAGATTTCCATTCTGTGATCGTGTAGAATATTTCGATTTTCCTTGAAGGTACTCCGCGGTAGCCTGATTAGTAAAATTAATCGAGAATTTAGTTCAAGAATTTTTTCAAATATAACGAGTGGGCATAACGATTTATAACTATATTCACCGAATAGAGTAATTAAATAAGTTATGAATAAACCAAACACTTATTGCAAATTTCTGCAGTTTCAGGTTTTGTGACTAATTTCTTATGTGTGTAAACAACTAGCCGCGGAAAAGTGTCACAGTGAAATATACGAAGAGTTCTGTTCAAAGGATTTTGTACAAATAAGAAATCCGTATAACGATTTATAACTCGTATAAATAAATAGAGTAATTCAATAAGTTATAAATAAACGAAACGTTTCTTGCAAATATCTGCAGTTTGATGTTTTATAAATAAATTCTTATGTGCATGTGCATCTCGCCGTGGCTGCCATTGTGAATTATACAAGGAGTTCTGTTAAAGAGATTTTGTACTAATATAAAATGCGCATAACGATCTATAACTCATATAAACGAATAGATTAATTCAATAAGTTATAAATAAAGCAAACACGTATTGCAAATATCTGCGGTTTGAGGTTTTATGAGTAATTTCTTATGTTTTGTATATGTTGTTTCTTATGTATGTCTTCATTACATTTTCGGTCGCCATATTGGATCCGCCATATTGTTTTGTGTAATTTTGATATATTTGAAAGCAGCGACCCCGAAAACCCCCATGTACAACTTAGTAAATGAATTCGAACCCATTTGAGGTTTTGGCCACGTTTTCACCATCTGGTTACACCGTGTGTCGGGCAGATCTCAGGAGGAGGCTGTCTCAGAGGAAACTTCTAGCCGGGGTGGACAACTCGCCCCTTCAGGTAGCAGAGGCTGAAAAGAAAAAACGGAAAGAAAAAAGTCCTCTTAATGATATCTTAAACTTTTATCTACGGCTCTCGTATCCTCAAATCTTAATGTTTTTTTCTCCGACGGGACGGACTAAAACTCGTCCCGATATACGCCTTAATTTTTTTGTTTATAGCAGACACCTTGTTCCACCACGACCCCCATTCTTTCGCGGTTTTACCCCGTGTATGGTTAAAGTCAATTACGGCGTCCGTGCTTATGTTGGAGGTGTTACTTTGGTTCACGATTCGCCGATTTCTGCAGTTTCCTTTTCAGACCGACCGTCAAATAGTGTGTGTGAGTGGGCGTGCGTGCGTGCACAGGTGTTCCTCCCATCTCTCATACTCACTGTATGTAACATCTATATCCCCTCACGACAAACTGTGTCAGTTGATGACTTCCTTGGTTTAATAAACCTTCTTTGATTGTTGGTGATGAACACTCCCACAGCCCTCTTTTTTTATTTATTACTTCTCTCTACAATTGACGCAAAGCGTCTCCAAGCCCCTTGGTGGTGGTGGGGGGCGTTGAGCGCTTTCGGAGTAATCGTCCATTAATTACTGCGCTTAATTTTGGAGTAATCCTCTGTTAATATTGTTGTCCCATACTTGTTAAAGGGACGCAGTTTTGGAATCTATTATCGACACCATTAATCTGATGATTCTCAGTACTGGTGAACCAACCCATTTCGCCATAGCTACGAATTCGAGTTCGGCTATTGACGTAGCTATTTGTGGCCTTCACTACTGATATGCAGTAGATCATATTAAATTGTATAGAGGTGACCATTTCCCCACTATTGCCCGCATCGATCGTCTGGGTTTGCTCGCTTCCCCTCAATGGATTGTGCAACATGCTGACGAGTCGACATTCCGAACTAATGTTGACCTGTCAAATGGTCTGTTCGACGATGTGGATGAAATGACTGGACGTTTTAATAGCGCTATACTCTTTGCTGCTTCTATCACAATTCCAAAATCATCCGATAAACCGCGATATTCTTTTGTCCCGTGGTGGAATGTGAACTGCTGTAGAGCGGTCAGTGTTCGTAAAATAGCACTGGCACGACTCTAGCATTATCCTACTGTGGATAACATCAAACAAAAGACGCAGGGTGAAGGCGTGGAGAACAATTTTAGAGAGCTCAAATGCATCGTGGAGAGCATACTCTCTCTAAATTGCCACACGTGTGGTGTGGAGAAGAATCCGCCAGATAAAAGGACACAATTCACTAAATACGGTGCCAATCTCCCTAAAAATTGAGAGATCACTTCTCGTGATATGATTGTAGAGAAACTCGCCGCGCACTATGAACACATTGTCGAGTTCGGCGAATTAGGCGCCTTACTCTCTTTTGGTTAGAGGGAGGAGTCGTCCGTTGGAATTTTCTTGTAAAGCGTCTGCCGATTACAACACCCCTTTCTCCATGTCGGAATTACGCTCTGTTCTGGCGTTGGCGAAAAGAACTACCCCAGGTCCTGATGTAATATACAACCATATGCTACAGCATCTTCCTGATCTGGCAAGTGCAATTTCTCCTCCGCCTTTATAATCGCATCTGGTAGAGCACACCATCCCTGCTTAATGACAAGAACCATAGTCCCAGGTTTAAAGAAAATAAAGGATCGGTCGTTGCCATAGAGCTACCGTCCTCTCTCTCTTACCAGCTGCATTTACAAAGTGCTGGAACGGATGGTAAATCAGCGTTTGATCTGGACTTTGGTGCGCAGAAATCTGCTCACATCAATACAGTGCGGATTCAGAAAACACCGATCAACCCTGAACCGTCTTGTGGCTTTGGTAACAGAAATGACATCGTTTTGAGACAACCCAAGCTCCGCCTGTTCCTCAAGAAAAATTTATCGAACAGATCTTTCCGAGTTCGCGTTGGTGACAAACTCTTGAAACCAGCAGACACCCTCATGAAAACGGCATCCCCTAAGGGTCGCTGCTAAATGTCACTGTTTGACCTTGGCCATAGCGTCGGTCGTGAATTGTAAAAGTATTGCTGTCTGTGGATGATTTTTGCCATTTTCTGTTCATCAAACAGTGTAATCCAGAGACAACTTCAACTGGTGCTCAACGAAGCTCCACGCATGAAGCACGTCAACATGTTTTAACTTCTCATCTACTAAATCTACTGGGGTGCATTTCTGCGGATTTACCACTTGCATACTAATCCAGTCCTTTACTTACGAAGAAAGAAACTTCCAGTCACTGAATCTGCCAGGTACCTGGAGCTCACGTTTGACAAGTCCCTCACGTGGCATGTTCATATCCGCGTACTACAAACCAGATGTATATCTCCCTTAATCATTATATGCTGAGTGGTACGTCATGAGGAGCCGACCGCTTTACTCTGTTGCGGTTATATAGAGCGCTCATCCGCTGTCTTGGATTACGGTAATGAAGCGTATGGCTCTGCAGCTCCCTGCACTCTCCGAACCATCAAAGAGATGACTTAGGGCATCCACTGATGTCACTGTAGTCCCTTTAATCGGGAGGTTCTAGATTCAAGTCCAGAGGTGGCAGGATTTTCGACACCAGCTACATAGCTGGGTCGAATTCAGTCGCTGTCTGGAGGAGAATTCTAGCGGCCGGCTGCTCTGATTGGTAGTTTTCCGTGGTTTTTCCGATCAACACCAGGCGAATGCCGGAGCAGTACCCTAACAAACGGGCCTCTAACAAGCGGGCCACGGACTGCGCGCGTTCTTTCCTTCCTTGTCTTGTCACCCCATATTAATATGCATTACCACACATGCCGGGAGACCGGACGGGAACTTAGAGCTGGGGGGCGGTGCCCTGCTTGTGAGAAAAATCCAAATAATAAAGCAGAAAAATATAAAAAAGCAGTCGAATTGTGTAAATTGGGTCCTTTTTTATTTCTGGGTTAATTTTTCTTACTGAACAAATGTATTCATTTTTTGTAAATAAATATTTTACTAAACAATGTTTCTGGAGTGTTTATATGCCTCTGCAATGAAAATTTTGGCCTAGAAGCAATTTTTCACACCAATTTTTGTGTGGTTTTTGCGTCTCAGCCATTCAGAATGTCTAAGTAGACTATTAGAGAAAATATGCTTAAAATAGCCTTAAGCGCTTGTTTTCCAATTTTTGACGTTTATCATTTTCTCCACGGACACCTTATATATCAGTTTACAATCCTTTCAGAACTTTTCAACGTATTCTCCTCCCTCTTCGATGCACCGTTGCCAACGCTTGACCCAATCATTGAAGTCGTCAATGGGGAACTCTTGTGTGTAGGTCACAGCTGTTTTTTCAGCCTCTAGCGTCTCATGCAGAGTACCTTTCTCGGTTCTTTTGATCCTTAGGAACAAAAAGGAAGTCCTCTGGTCCCTTCGAGGCTGTACGGCGCCTAGGACAGCGTTGTCACACACATTTTGGCCAGCAACTCTGAGACAATGAGCGCGGTGTCGTGAGACGCGGTCATGGTGCACGATCCAATTGTGAATTTCTTTTCGGACAATTTTCATTTGAACATCCTCAGTTAAAATGCGGTGAGCGATTGTTTTGGGTATTTTACACCCACCATTACATCCAAATACTTAATCGTCGGTCCTTGTCCAGAACTTGACGCACTTTTTGCACAGAGTCGTCCGTTTGTGATGTCGACGGGCGTCCCGAGCGGTCGTCATTGTTGATGGACTCCCGACCTTCACGGAACCTCTTGTGTCGCATGAAAGTTTAGCTTTATTTCATCGCTCCGTCATCGTAGGCTTTTCGAAGCATTTCGAGCGTCTCGGGAATCGTTTTTCCTACTTTCACATAGAACTTGATTGCATAACGCTGCTCCAAAAACTGGTCCATTTTTCGCTCGTTGAGGGTGCAGTGGATACCTCTGCACGGTGCGTGACCCTGCCTCAACAACTGCTCGCAGGCGACTGACACCGGTCTCGTTTCGAAGCGTAGATCACCCACCAACTTCTTCGCCCGAAGCTCCGCCCCGCCAGCCAGCGGTGCCAACTAGAAAAAACATCGTTCCGGGAACTTTCGGGACAGACCTTGTGGACATAGTTCAATAATAGTTATTTATGTAACAAGTCCTTAAAAACTAAGAGTACGTGTTACATACAATGTTTTTTGTTATTTCTAGTTATTCAAAATAAACATTTAACACTTTCATGAGTTATGAAATGTCATTACCCTCGATGTTCTGTAGCAAGAGTTGTTGTACAGGTTTGTTGGTACCGAAGGGTTTTGGTACCATTTTTAAATCTCAGTGCGCGGAAGGATCTAAGGACAAAAGGGGACAGTGGGGAAAGGAGGACGAAGAGGACCAGGGAACATAATGTGACTATGGGAACAAAACGAACAAAATTGGAAAAGAGGAGAAAAGGGACAAAATGGAGAAAGGGGAACAAATTAGACAATGGGGAAATGGGACGAGGGGACAAAATGAGATAATGAGACTCTCAACATGGGACAGGGGCAAAGGGGGTAAAATGGGATAATGGAACAAAATTGGACAAGGGGCACAATGAGACAAAATGGAAGCGAGGACAAAAAGGGACAATGAGACAAAATGAGCCAAAGGGCAAACTGAAAAGGGGGACAAGTGGGACTAATAGGACAAGGATAACAAAGTGGGAGAAATCGAACAAAAGGAACAATGGGGACAAAAGAGACAAAATGGTAAAATCTAAACCCGAGAGTCCGTAAAATATGGTCCATGGACTCTCGGGTATTTTAACGGCCGTTGCTATGGACGTGCTCTTAAAGCGTTATTTCGTTGGTTGGTTGCTAATGAGCTAAGCGCGTGTTTACCGACGTTAATAACAAAAACGACTTTGCTGATAAAAAAGTGGACGAATAAGTTCAGAATTTTTGTTTTTAATTCTTCCATTTATATTCTTTTTCAATAAATATATAAATAGTAACAGTATAGTTCTAGTTCTAATTGGAAGTCGATTTGCGTTTTTTATTCAAGAATAAGTTAATCTTGTCGATCGTCAAGGTATAGTTAATAGTGTTATATACCTGTTATATCAATGTAAGTAGCTTAGCGGTAAGAATTTTATAATAAATTTTATTATATTGTAAAATACATGACTTTTTTTATTTGTAACCTGTACAATACACAATAAGGATAGTTACATTTACCGAAAAGTTCTTTCAAATTACTGTATATTTTAGCCTTTTAAATTGATACAACTAAATAAGTGGTCGGCGAAATTTTCCCCCTCCCCGGGCAGACGCCCACGCTATGCCACTGCTTCTCCCCATACATCACATTGTATTTACAGTTCTTTGACTACATAAATCAAATGTCCACAGATGTCACACGCACAGATGCTCACATGCACGATTAAAAATACAACTGGAGGGTGGTGGTGCAATTCTTCGGACTTCTGATTAGGATTCACCGCGTCGACATACATAGAGAAAAATGTCAAGACTCTGGGTCTGACAACAACCCGCGAGAACAAAAAATACAATTTCACTGTTTTTCGCGAGAAGAAAACTGGAGGGCGTTGGCCGCAATTTTGGCTTCAGATTCGGATTTAGAACGTCGGCATGCACAGAGAAACATGTGTCAAGTCTTTGGGTCTGACAATTTTTTTTTATTTTGTGTGCCTGTGTTATTAGATCTTGTATTTTGTGATATAAGTTTACGAAATAATCCAATTTATAATGTAGACTGCTATAATCCCCCTCGCACTTCTAGTCGAATTAACCTTGTGTAAGAAAACTATTTGATGTTAATTTAATGAGGATTTGCCTCCATGAAACTGTCCAGACTTTATACGCTGTGAATCTTTTAAATTTGATGATCATTGTCTTTTCTATTCTAAAATAAATTCAGTTCTTAGAGTGCACACATTAAATTCTAAAACGGGTATTAGTTAAATATCGGATTTCGTATTCTAAGGAAAATACTCTTATCAGGGGAAAATATTACCTGCTTTACCTGCATCGAAAAGAATAAGACACAGGGATCATTAATTAATAGTATGGGAAATATAATATAAATATATGTTACGCAGACGACACATTGTTAATAGCAGAAAATGAAGATGACTTACAAAGATTGTTGTATGAATTCAGTAAAAGTATTCTAACTTAAAAATATCTACCCAGATGACGGCAGCTACGACAATTGCAAAGAATCCCATTAGATGTAAATTGGTAGGGGATAATCAAATAATAGAACAAGTTCTAGAGGAGAAATATTTGGGAGTAAATTTTTTTAAAAAATTTATTTTACGTCAAAAAACAGTTCCAACTGCGTATGACGTGCTATGGGGAAAAATGAATTGTGTGCACATTTTCAAAATTCTGTGATCCCTACACTGTCATATACTACTTAAATTTAAAAAAAGAAAACAACAACAACCCTCCCATGTAATAAATTCTATTTTCAAGGATAAATAAGCAATAAATTTTGGCTCTTATCCATGTTGTCCTTCGGAATAATACTTCCTGCCGCGACAACATGGAAACGAATTTGAATAATTGTATTTCCCACTGAATTTTAGAAGACGTGCACAGAAAATGAAGTTACATTTATGTCCAGAAGCAAAACAAGGGGCCATCTCAGCATTTGCTCAATGGATCAGGGAAACTGGACGAAAAACCTGATCGAGATGGGGGTCATTGACCTGGAGGCTGTAGTACAATACTTGTTACAGGTTGTTTATACACATTTATACAGTCCAAATGGTAAATAATGCATTGTGTATCATTGTTAAAATTAATGTTACTTTTCTTGTGATGCTCAGTATAGTCTCTAATTGTATAGAAACAGTTGCAGCAGAAACGATTTCACTTGGCATTTAAACTTTTCTATCGAATTTAATCGTTTAATTCATCTGGCAAAGTGTTGTAAAATAATGTACATGTATTGTATGTGAATTTTTTGTATTGAGCTGTTGATACTGTCACCTGATGAATATGATTTCTACGTCGAGTGTTAAAGTAATAGACATCGGCATTTTCTGAAAATATATTCCCGCCCTTAAGCAAGTCATTTTTGACAAAAACAACTGATTCGTAAATAAACAGACAAGGTAATGGTAAAATTCCTAGATTAATGAAGAGAGGCTTACATGAATCACGTGGGTGGGATTTGGTTATTAATCGTACGATTTGTTTTTGTAATCTAAAAGTCTGGGAGCTATAAGATTTCCCCAGAATATTATGCCATATCTCAGGCGGTAATGAACATTCGCGAAATATACACAACGAGCAGTATGAAGGCTGACTGAATTTGAAAGAATTCTGAACGCGTAGCATAATGAACTTAATTTTGTGTTCAATTCATTTAAATAGACGTTCCATTTATGGTTTGACTGAATTGAGAGACCTAAAAATTTTGTTGCCTCAATATCAGTCAATGGTACACCGTTCATTTTCAATGGAGCACAGACTTGTTTATTTGAAATGGAAAACTGCATTAAAAGTTTTCTTTTCGTTTACTATTAATTTATTTCGGAACCAATTTGATACATCTGATATTGTACTATTTACGGTTTCTTTATTGCAAAGGATGTTCCTATCATCTGCAAAGAGAACCGTTCTTCCGTTTCGAATCGTTGAGGGCATATCGTTTACGTAAAGTATGAACAGAATAGGGCCTAAAATCGATCCTTGAGGAACTCCACGTGCAATGGGCAAAGAGTCGGAAAGGTGCATACGTAATTTTCCATCATTCCAGTAAGGTATTTCAACTCTCTGAGATCGTTTAAGGTACGAATAATACCAATCTAGAGCAATACCACGGATTCCATATGAAGGTAATTTTGAAAGTAAAATGTTATGATCAATGATTTAACAAGCTCAGGGCATGGAGAAAGAAATCAACGAGCAAGTAATAAAGGATAATAGGATCGCTGGCTGTCTCTACTCAATATGGTATAATAAACATCTAAAACAGGACTCGAAGGTTAGAATATCAATAATTAGACCAATATTAACATACGCAGGAGAAACAAGAAACGGAACTAAACACACCCAACAACAACTTGAGGTCGTTGAAGTGAGAGTTCTGAGAAAAATGTCGAATCACATTCTAGGGAAAGACAGAAACATCGGGGGAGGGTGCAAAATTAAACCCATTACGGAATGGGTAGCAGATCGAAGAAAGGAAGGGAATGATCATATTGAGTGAATGGAGGAGAAAAGAAATCCATGAAATTCAATCCGTGCTGCAAATACTGGTATTATACAAGTACTGGAAAAGGATTTTAAAAATTCCATCTGCACGAATATGAACAATTTAATGTGAAAAATTATAATTTTCTGTGTAATTCATCAAAATTTGGACATTCGGTTGGTAAAATCGAAGTTAACTAGTAGGATTCTGCCTGATCTTACATTTAATGATGTAACCTTGTCCGAAAGTTTATATTTTCCTAGTTATTATTGATCCGAAAGTAAATATTGATAATTTTGCAAAGTGTTTTCCGGTGGCTATGGAAGTAATGAACCTGATGGGATCGTTACTGAGTATATTGAGTATCAACAATTTCTTGGTAGTGTGGAATTTTTAGATTTTGATGTGATTTATGGAGCATTTATGGCATTTATTCGTTCGCATCATGATTTTCTGAAAGGTCTACCAACTTTTTCTAATCTGCTAACTTTGTGCAAATGATTTGCACCTTTCTAGTCAAATATAGACTGGTTGATGTAATACGAAAAGACTTCTCTAAGGCATTGGTCTTACAAGCAATGGTGTCCACAGATAACAAAGGGCCTAGGGCAGTAGATTTAAGTGCTGTATTATTATTATTATTATTATTATTATTATTATTATTAATTAGCGTACCCGTGCGAGAACTCCCGCATGTTAAACTTCACCCTCTTCCCTATTCTCCATTTCCACATTAAGCATGTAATGTATCTATTTCTTCAAGATCTTGTTATCCTCTGTCATTTGTTCTATGTCTCTTTGTAATTGATAACAGTACAATGCAGTATACACTTGTCAATACAAACTATTCTTATTTAATGTTATTACAGAGCAGAGAGATACACCCGTGTAATTCAGTCGTGTATAATATCAAGTAATTAGTTAAATTTACATACAGTTGCATATTCCACAGGCTCTGAACAGGTGCGGTAGAATCGAGAAGCGTCGAACCAGCAAGAATTTAATAGAATCTTAAAGATCTCATTCTGTAGAATACAGCGCGAGGAACGTTTTTTGATTTTACCTTTTCAAGCCCTAAAACGTTCGTTTAGGATTTATTTAATGATATAGATTCAAAAATCTGTCAGAGTGCTGCGGTTTGCGTTTGACTTGAATTTTTAGATGAGTTTTTATAAACAAATCCTTCATATTTTTAAGTTAAAGTGCAATTCGTCACGTCTCTGTGAAATTCTTTCTTTAGAAACCTTATGTATAAAGATTGGTTGCGTGTGAGAGCTGCAAGAGAACCGGTTTCCGAATTTATATCATTTTTGGGCGCCAGGAAAGGGTTGCGATTTTAAATTTCCCGCAAAATGCTGCTGCTGCTGCTGCTGCTGCTCGAGCTACTATTACTACTACTCTCTAGCTAATATAGTAATGTTTCTTTAAAATGTGTTGAAGGAAATAAATTGTGTGTATGTTTTCGGTGCCTTACTGAAATGCGGACCTGGGGCAAGTTGTCCTACCCTCTGGACGCCTCTGCTTACTAGACAACAATATAGTGCGGAAATTGAAAGGTCTGTGTATACCACATAACTACCTATGTTTATTCAGGGTGGCCAGCTAATCCTTGAAAACCGGGAATTTGGAAAAGAAAAATAACCCTGGAAGAACGGAAGAAAAAAACGGAAATGGGATTTGAAAATCAGGATTTTTCGTTATTTTCAGATTTATCCCCAACATTTAGCACAAATTCACGTACGGCATCCTATTGAGTAAAGTGCAGAATTCAACTCGGTACATGGTCATGGCGAGTGTTAAAATCGAAGTATGTATGAGAAGTGTTACATTCATGATTGAGGATTGCGAAGTTCTTGACTTACGCATAACACAACTTCAAAACGCTGCTGCTTGTGTAGGTGCAACATGGGTAGAGTAGTTCTCACCCCAGAGCACCTACATGGTTGCCTATGGGTAGCACGTGCACGGAGAGATATTTGCGGGACAAACTTCTCACCTGGAACTCAATAGCTGGGTTTTGATTAGTCTCGAGCCTCTTCTATGATGACATCGACGGTACTACTTTTCTATTTTTCCGATCGAAACAACCATCTTAACATGTGCATTATAATCAAAGGAAATTTTAACTTATTTTGTAGACGAGCGCAGTTGAAACTTATAGCAGTTGTTGCTTATAGCCTATCGGGAGATTGAGGGACAGTGTCCGAATTGACATGGAGCACGACGAAAATGAACATGCGGAGATCTTGACGGGGTATCGCGCCAGGAAAGACGAGTTGACCCTATTATCAGCCCACGATTTGGTAGGTTGTGATACGAACACTGGAAAGACATTAGCACACTGTGTCTTTGTGACATTGGCACAGTCTCAAATGAAAAGTTTAAAATACTCTTTCCCTTTCGGAGACTTCCACTGCTTACTGCACCTCCCTTCGCCAGCTCCATTCCATTAGATAAATCATGTTTTCAGTTCATTCCTTATCCATATTCGTATCTCCATATCCATATTCGAATTAAACAACGGAAATTCTCGTAATTCTGCAAAGTTGAATAACCTCATTTACTCTTGTTTTTCTCAAAATTCAACAAAATTCCATTTGCACTTACCTCAGCTGTCCATGGCCATTTGTTTCCTGAGAACGTAAATTGCAGTTTCATAAAGGTTTATATCACAAACTTTACGTACACTCGTTATGTTCATTCCTACTTGTTCTCTATTTACCTTACGAGCTTGAGTTTCTTTTCCATGTTTATTGATTCCAGAGGACTAAGTAAATTAAGATGTTCGCCGCACGCGTTCACTTAATTGTTTATACAGGATAATTCTTTCACTGGCCACTTTATTTAAACGTGCCACAATATTTACGGGGTGCCTCTGAACCGTCACACTAACATCGACAGCAGAGTATCCACTTCACTTAAAACTAAAGTTATTGGGTTGGATTGACGTTTTCGTAAAAATCAATAAAAGGTAAACGATACTTCAAAAACTGCGTTATCAGTCTCGAGATCGACTTTCCGGCTGAAAAAATATTTTCTTAAACATTTCATGTCTTTGAATGTTAATTAGTAAAATACTACTAGAAGAATACTACCTAGAAAAAAGAGTTTTCTCTAAAAACGGACCACTTAGAAATAATACGAGAAAATATGTGCTGATGTAGCATCACTATTTTTATTGAGTTTCAATGTTGGCAAATTTGAAAACAGGGATTTCTTGTATGCAATAATGAGTTAAGCGGAACATTATGTTCCAGTCTCCAATGCCTTTCACAATTGTGATCATTTGTATATCTATATGTAGTATATAATTCTGGTAATGAGTTAACATTGTGAGAGAACCATAGCACCTACATGGAAACGGGGCCCTTTCAGGGAAAAAGTAAAACTCTTGTGAAAAAGTTCAATAAACGTAAATATCAAAATATCCAACGTGGTTTCACTGTAATATGATTTATCACAACAGGTCTTCCTCTTAGAATAAATATAGTGTTTTAAGGAAATTATCTTTTAATACATTTTCAGTGTTCATATTTTTACTTCAAACGTGCGATCGGAAACCAAACATGATTTCTCAAAATAATATTTTCACTAGATAACATCCTTCCTTAGTTAATAAAATGCTTTTGTTATAATTAGAGCCCAGAAGTTTAGACATTGCTTACCTCAAATAGGCTGGCAAAAAGTCATTTACGAGTTTTTTTTATTAAAATATGAATTCTAGCTAAAGTTTGGGTGCAAAAAGGCGTATAAACAATGAAAAATCACATATTAAGGGTTTATTTAAAAAAAAAAAAAGTAATATGATTTACATTTTTACTCAAACTCTAAAATTTACATTAGTACTAAAGGTATAAGGAAGCGGAGAATCGCGATTCCACAGGACTTTACGGAATAATGTCTACGAATTTGTTTTTTTCGCGACACCCTCTTCAAATATTGTGGACTTTTGAATCTTGAAGTGGCATCACTGAAAACGGAATTATATTTTTCGTTCTTCGCATTTCTGTAATCGCCAGCACTGAGAACGGTGTATTTTTCACAGAGAGCTGTCCTCAGAAGGGGTTGGAGGTCGTACTCAAAAGTAGGATGGGATTCCTCGTGAGCGAACAAAGACTGCCCGCATCAACGAAAAAAATCGAAAATCATGTCTGGTATCATCTTTCTTTTTCATTAAGATTTTTAACTCAGCCTCTACTTGCACGGAAACACGACCGTGCCTTCGTGTTGTCCAGACTTGCAGGTATATATCCATCTTGATCGAGATCGGTGCTTGGGACAAGAGGCAAAATAACGTAAAAGACAAAAAAAGGCGAAAAAGGCAAAATGAATATCCACTAAAACAACTTGAGAAGCACAATTAAGTGGTTCATATTGTCAAAAGTAAGGAAATAGTAACAATAAAAAGCATTTTGCCAAACTTCCGGGCTGTAATTATAATTGATCATCTTTGTAACTTCCACCAGTAATATTTTTTTTTAATTTATTTATTTATTGTCGCATCAACTACATGGTCATTAGCGACAGGTATAAGGTTACAATTGTTTACATTGTATTACAAGGATACACAGTCCGTTGTATATACAGTTTAGATTCCAGAAAATTCAATGGATACAGCACAAAATTATACAATAGAAAATATACCACGAAAACAAAAAAAATGCAATACAAAATACATAAATGATTACAATAGTAATTACAGAAGGTGCAGTGAAAAGGGTTTTTATTCTTTGTAATTGATTTCTTTTTGTCTCATTGTACTTCCCATAATAGACTTTTCCTGGGTTGGAATTCCTTGGGATTTGGTGCATTCAATTCTTTTAATACACATACTCTTATTTGAACTCTTAGCATACTTATTTGGTAAATAACTTGTTCACTCCGCAGATAATGTATTGAATCGCCAAGATATAATACATGTTATATTGAACAGTTTACAAACTTCAATATGTGCATATATTTGAATATTGTTAAGTGCATTTTTTTTAATTTGTTGCGTCCTTAATTTTATCATTATCGACGCAACGCGTCTCTTCGCCCCATGTCGAGCGTTGAGCGCGGAGTAATCCTCCATTAATCCCTATGTAAGCAGAGAGTATATATGTATGTTAGTCTCGTCGGTTGTCAAGAGGACCGCCAAGTGGGTTGTCAAGAGATAGAATCTCCGCGTACGCGCCTCCTACTACGCGCTCCTGCGTCACTAGCGGCCAGAAATGGGAAGGAATTAGGAAAGGGGTACGGTTTAGGACACTTCACAGGGGTTGGACTAGCCCTTGTGAAGCGGCCAAACTCGTTTTGTTGGAGCAAATTTCACATGAAATTCGACGGGAATTGAACCCGGACCTCAGTGGTGAAAGACTAGCGACTTCGCTATTTGCCACAAGCGAGCCCCATGCATTCATTGTGCACTAATTACGTATACATAAGTGTACACCCAAACTTGCATATACATTGATTGCTCCTTGTTGTGTACACTATTCTATTTATATTTCGTCCAAAAATTTGGTATGTTTGCAGAATTCTATATTTTTTTTCTGTATATAGGGGAGACAAGGATTGAATCGAAATTCGTTCCTTGCAGATGTTTTTGTCTTTGTTGTGAGAATTGAGGGCATTCGACAATTAGGTGTTGTATGGTGTTTGGGACGCTGCAGATATAGCAGAATTCTTAGTTAACAGGTGAAGGTGGCTTAGTTTACAGTGGCCTGTTCTTATTCTTGATATGATGACTTGCTCCCTCCTACTTAATTTGTTGTTGAGTTTAAAGTTGTTGACATGCTCAATTTTCTTATGAAGGATACTGGCTTTTTGATCTCTCCATATTTCGTCCCATTTTGCAAGAGATATTTTGTTAATATATATCCTTAAATCGTCAGCTGTGTTGGATATGGTCAATACACTGTTTAAATCTCCAGCTGCCCTATCATTGTCGGGGCATATACTGTTGTCATCTTCAATTGTTTTTTCTGTTTGCATCATTTCTATTGTGATGGATTTCCCTGCTTTGGTGATGTAGTACAGTTCTTGTATGTTAATGGCCATTTCTGTTTTGAGATTTCTTTTAAATATATTGTGTATGGTACCGGGAGATTTAATGTAAATTATAAATCGGCTGCTGTTTATTTGGTTAGCCAGTTTAAATGCTAACATTAGTGAGCAAATCTGCAGTGGTCTTGCTGCAGAAAGAGTGAAGTTGATGTTTTTGGTTTCCTGCGTAGAGATAACTGAATAGGTTTCGTTTTCATTTTTTATTCCGTGGCATATATTCGGAGAGGGTTGCAACTTCCACTGGCGGGTTCAGCAGGTTGTAGGTTCCGGATTTTTGTTGTGAGGTTTGGATCCTCGACAGAAGTTGAAGCCAATTTGGTTAGTATTTCTGGTATTGCCCACGGAGGGATATTTTGGATTATTTTCTTTTCTGTTTGTGTTATCTGGAAACCGAGTTTTTGCATAAGTGTGTTAATTTTTGCGTATAGGGGAATGTATCTCGACTCTTCTTTGTAATCAGCTTGAATCACTGGATAAACATCGTGAAGTATTATTGGGTTGATTGAAGCAGCAGCGTTGATGGCATATTTCAACATTAATGTCTTTCTGCGATGTGCTAGATTTGGTTCGTTGGATTCAATTAGAATGCTTCCGATGGGGCTTGTGCGGTAGCAACCGGTTCAGATTCTTAGGCCTTGGTTGTGTATAACGTCTAATTTCTTGAGGTCGTTCCATCGGGCAGAATCATAAATTACAGATCCATAATCTAATTTAGCTCTTACTATGGTTTTATACGTTAGTAATAACAGGTTTTTATCTGCACCCCAATTGTTGTATGAGAGGCATTTTAGTATGTTGAGCCTTTTTTTACATTCGTCTGACAAGATCTGTCTGTGGTTTTTCCTCGACATTTTTGAGTCAAAATGCATTCCCAGTATTTTTGTTCTCTCTACATACTTCAGATTGTGATCATCGAGCCCAAGTATAGGTAGATTATCTTCATTGTGCTTGGCGAATAATATGCATTCTGTTTTTTGGGCCGAGAATTTGAATCCCGTTCTTTCGGTCCATTCATGAAGTCTGTTTAAGGAAGCTTGCATGATTTGTTGGCTTGAAGAGATAGATTTGCCTTTACAGAAAACGGTGATGTCATCTGCATATTTTCTTGCAAACACAGGAGATTCGATATTTGCGTCTACATCGTTAATTGCAAGAAGAAAAAGTGTGACACTCATTACGGATCCTTGGGGTACTCCATTTTCTATCTTCTTTTCTTCAGAGAGGCAGCCGTTGATTCTCACTTGAATGGTCCTGTCTTTCATAAGACTTTTGATAAACTGAAACATGTTTCCTCCGATTCCAATCTGCTGTATTTTTTCTCAGAATTCCGTGTATCCACACCATGTAAGCTTTCTCAATGTCTAAGTTGATGGCTAAAACATGTTGGTTGCAGTAATCTTTCTATAAAAGAAATTTAAACATTTAAACCACATTTTCTACTTACATATCCAATGGTTTTAGAAAAGACTGGGGGGCGGACGTCCAAAAACAATGAAACACTTCTGGTTGTAACTAAAAATTAAAATATGTTTGTGCTATTCCATCTTTCATACTGTACCTACCGACTACATTCTCATTCTCAGTGCGTTACAGCTTACGATGTTTTCAATGCAGATGTTCTCCCAAATGTTCCGCCAAATCATCTTCTGGTGTTTAACACACGTTCTCGTGCTTGTCAATTTAGAAATTAAAAGAAAAAGTATTTTTTATTTCAAAATAATTTTATAAGAGGCGACATATAGTGCAGTGTCTTCCCTGCCAGATGCAATGGGATGTTCTGAATAGCTAAGAGTAAGGAAAAGCAAAAGGCCGAAAGATAAAAAACCCTCAAAAATGTAATAGAAGGCTCCCCAAAGATCTTTCACAAACAATTTTTGCAATATCCAAAGCAGAACCTTTTAAATCATTGTTTTTAAAGTATAAATAGCTTAACACTGGAATCCATTTGTCAAGGTTTCTGGTAATCCATAAAAAATGTAGAAACCAAAAGAATTCATTTTGTAGATTAGTATAAAAAACATAACTTTTCTCCCTTACAAGGAAACAAAAAACCTGTTTTTTAAAGGGAGCCATCTTCCCGAGAATGTTGAAGAATCGTGAAATTTCGTGTTTTTCAATTTTTATTAGGTCGTATTTATTAATCTGTTTTATTCTCTTTTATATACTTCAAACCGTTTCGTAGTTTTTGAGAAAGTTTTTTTTTTTTTTAAAGCGAGTGTTAACTGTCAAGCCGTTAAGGCACTAGGAGACATAATTTCTGAGTCATGACTGCCAAGCCCTCAAGGCCCCAGGAGACATTTCTGAGTTATGATAGAGGTACAGTGTGCTGCAATGTAATGTGTTTCGTGAGTTGCATGTGCCCCTGATAATTCAAGTATGACAAATTTTGCAAACTTGTATGTTTTTCATCTTAAATCTCTAATTCACCTGTGAGGAGTAATCTTTATGCAGCAGTAATACATGTGCAGTGTTTTTGTGACAATCAATTGTTATAAAAGATGAAGATTTGTCACTTTTCTCAGCATATTATGTACAGAGGGGATTTAATTTGAAAATTTCAGGGCAGGGTTTTAAGTCCAAAACCCCTTGCCACTTCTGGATAATCCCTGTGTACTGTGAAAGCTCTTGCTTGTTACAGTGTTCATGCAAATATGACTCGAGAGAGTGATGATTAGTGTCCGAAAAAATATGTTGGATAAAACGGCACAATATGTACATAAATATGTAATGAAAATGATAATATGTAACATATGTAAAAATGAATAAAATATGTAATATCAAAATACCCTCTTACAGCGATGCAGGCCGGCGGGCGCGTTAATATAGGCACTGTTGCACGCGCCGAAACGAAGAGGGGGGAAAATAGTTCGTGGACTTCCAGATGCCATGTGTTTTTTAAAGTCTAGTAACATCAAAACCCCATTGATGTCTCTACAAATATGTTCAATGCAGCCTAATAGAGAATAAAGAAATCAGTCACAGCAGTGCGGTTCAAATGTGGGTTGAAATCGGTATTGGCGCGCGGTGCAATAGCCGTCTGCAGTGAAATAGTTAAATTATGCGAAGCAAAGTTCTTAACGTAGAGCTTTCAAGCTTTAATCTTATCTAAATTAAAAGTACTTTGGATAAAAATTGACGGAGCTATAGCCATTTGAAAAGTGTTTATTTCTGTTGGTTTAACGTAAAATTGGCCATATTCGGGTTAATATGGCACACTGTTCGAGTCAAATAAGTAATGTTTGATGATCATAAAATTGTTGCGGGGTAACGTGGGCACCACCTCAACCAAAAATCAGTTGATAAAAATAACATTAAATATTTATTAATTTTCTAAAGAGTAGCGAAAAGGTAAAAAAATGGGGTGTTAGGTGGTTTGTGGTACCCAGGAACCCATTTTAAAAACAGTTTTGTTGGTGCCGACGTCGTTCTTGCATCGCAACTAACTTTTTTTTACTAAGCCATTGACTTCTATTTTTTTTTCTTTTCGATACAGCATTTACATAATTAATGACAAACACATGGCATCTTATGAAGTTTGATAGCATGCTGAACAGTACCTTTTATCAGCAGTGAGGGTTGACCCCATTTCGTATCACATCACTCGCTTCGACTCCGCTCGGCCAGAAGTTCTTCCAGTGGTGTCAAGAGTTCTATTTTACACATTGATTCGAAACATTTTTACTCGCTCTTTTGCTATAGAGTATTTTCCATAAACTCGCTCCACAAATTTAAAGTCAAAAGTACAAGTTTCTATGCCCAATACTCACAAAATCTGGATAGTTTGCCGAGTACTCTGTGTGACGAAACACAGTCTGTTTCGCTTCAGTCAATGCTGTTTCTATTCAGCGATTTTTTCTGTGACTTTTTCATTGAAGTCATTGATTTCCCGCGCTTAATGCTTTCGACGCTATTCATTGTTGCTCTAACACACCTGACAAAGAAACATTCTCTAACTTAGGTTTTTCAAACCCTAAATAAAAGTAGCCTACTACATGCATTTACAAAATACATTTGGGCTTTCAGAAGCTTCGTAATGGATTTGCAATCGCTACTCGTTTCAAAACACAGGAAAATGTTCATATAACATTCAATTAACAGAAAACTTACGAATGCAACACTGCCTAGCAATGCGTTCGCGATTCGCACGCCAGCGAAGAAAGGAGGAGAGGAAGGGATGAGAGTTCATTTAAGTGCAGAGGTATCTCGCACTTCCTTCGTTCAGTGTCTTCTCGTAAAACCTTGAGCTAGCCGAGTGTTATATCGTAGAAATATGTCAAGGCACTCGCAGAGATCGCCACTGCGCCTGCGCAGTAATGTTCACATCATCGGCCGAGAACTCCTGTCCATTAGCCACCGTTGTTCCCTCTCTTTCTCTTGCAGTCCTGCAGCAGACCACGACGCTGTTTCCTCGTTCGCATTTCCCGTATGTGTTCTAGCATGCTTTCATTAAGGGCATTGACGGTGACTGTTAATCACAGCTTCCAAATGGCGCGTGCTTTGAAATACCATTTATTTGGAAACACTCTGAGAGAGCTTGTATTCCCCTCTTGTTAAAAGATGTGTAAGAGAAATTGCACCGAATTAATTTGTGTGTGCACATGAGAACGTGTGAATACCCACGAGCCCCCACTCATATGCTTGTACATGCATATACATGCATTTTGTTTCATTGCAACTTGCTTAATTTGTATAAAGATTCAAACTTTATTCAAGTCCTTTTGTCAGACGCCTTTTCCCAACCAAAATTAATGTATGCTTTGGTTTCCTCAACATATAGATTCATTAAAGTTGACAGAATTAAAATATTTTGAATTGAAATTAACAGTAGCTGAAGAATGTGCATGAAATGGATAGATATAATGACCTCGTGTATTGGTGTCGTGAACCATTTTTGTGGACAAACAATTCTGTTGCTGCCATCCTTTTAGCGTTGTCATTGAGACTGATATTTTATTTTAGCTACTGATAATTCATCACATTTGCAAGTGTCAATCTAAGGCTAACCCAACTTTGATAACAAAATTTCATCAACTATCGTCAATTAAAAACTATAGCTAGCATTGTTTTCATTACCGGATTCTGTGACCCAAAAAATTGCCACATTATTTCAATATGAAATTGCAAGTTCAGTAGTCGTGATTGGTCAGTAGCTGACAATGCAATAGAGAAATCACTTTTCATCACTCTTCCGGAATATACAAAACCAAAACCAAAAAACCTTACACACAAAAAACGAAAAACACCTGTTTTGTTCAGGGGAGCACAATTAATTTCTCCAAAACTTCATTGGCTTCCCATTAATTGAGAATATTCAAGTTATATGCAGAAAAAACGTTTGTCTAATGGTTTTTAATTTATGAAAATGGATTTTTTGTAAAACTGAATGTTGGACATTATACCATAAAAATAAGTATTGATCTCCACCCATGAAATAGCAATGCATCTGCTACCAAGTGGCAATTGGGTATGTTAGAGATAAAGATATATTCCACTTTTTTTAAAACCCTAAATTCTCAATTTTTAATTTTTTGTTACAACTTTATCTTCCTGTAAAGCAATGATGCGTGTTGGGCATCTGGGGTTTCTCTGTTTTCACTGGAATTTCAACCTTCTGCACAAATTATAATAATCAAAGTGACTGGTGAGATTTTTCTCTTAAAAAAAGGACATTCCTACTGAGCCAAAAAAACAGGTACTTATTCTATCGGACAGCCATGGTCGCCATCTTTCCTCCATTCTCAGTAGGAAGTTACCCTCCAACTACTCAGTCTCATCTATTTTTAAACCTAACGGGAGGTTTGCAGACGTGACTGCAGAGTTGGACACCCACACGAAGACATCGACCAATCAGAACACAGTCATTATCATAGGAGGGCAGAATGACATTAATCTGGGCTGTAATTTTACACGTAACCAACATTTAAACAAATTACAATGTGCCGCACAATATTATAACATTGTAGTCTCGACTCTACCCTTCTGGTACATCAGACCAACACTATGCAGCGAGATGCAAGCTATGCAGCAATGCAAACTATGCAGCAACATGCAAACCAACAATTAAAACTGCAACTGAGAGAAACAAATGTCACTTTTTGAAATTAATTTCCTCTCAGCAAAACACGTCACCCGGCTTGGTCTTCACGTGAACCTTTCTGGAAAACATGCAGTCGGAAACAAGCTTGCACAATAAATCAACTCCAGTCCTACGCAGTCTCCTGCCAAAAATCCATCCCTTTCACCTTCCTTACGTTCTCCACTACCACCTTTATTTCAAACCCTTATACTATGCTCACACTTTTTCTTGATACCCGAGCCCCCTAGTCCTCTCTCAGCCCGGCACAGAACGGCCCGGTAGAAAACACCAGCTCCACTCGGAACGTCACGGCTCAGTTTGCAGTGCTGCCTACCTTCTTCGTTACTTGTCATTGCTCTCTAGCCCAAGACACGCTATTACCTCAGTCTAATAATTGTGCTATTACGCTCAGTTTTCCGCCGTTGAAGTTGACAGCACTGCACTGCTGTGACGTAGACAGAAACCTCCTCTCCCTGCACCCCCCGCTGTGGAGTATCAAGAAAAAGTGCGCGACTAGTACCTCTTCCTCAGAACCTACTCCCGTTTCTTCCATCCCACTACCAATTCATCTACACCCGATGCCCCTCACAACCTGTCACTGCTGGGACACATTACAATCTTCGACTACGCTCTAGAGGTAAAAATGGAGTAAATTTATAGCAACTACAGTCAGATGCAACAGAAAAACATCCGTGTAGGAACTGGAAAAAGATAAACATTATGCACTATAATGTTCAATCCCTTTCAAATAAAACTTGAGTTTATCGAGGCAGCTGTACAGAGCGATTTACATCTAATGGATGTTCTTTGCTTTACAGAACATTGATTATCTAATTAACTCAGCATTTTCCAAATTCCAAACTTTTACCTTGCAAGCTTTTATTCTGAAGAGAGGTCCTACATATGGGGGGGGGGTCCTGTATTTACGTTAGAGATAATATCGATTCTATCTCCTTCACGGAATTAAATGTGTGTTCCGTTGAATTTTTTTCGAAATTTCTGTTGTATTTCTTCCTTCACTAAAAATGTTACTTTGTATCTACAGGCCTCCAATAAAGACAGCTGCAGATTATATCTTGTTCTTAGAAAAACTGGAGTTAACACTTTAAAACGTCAGCAGTCGCTCTTTTGAATCCATTGTTTGCCGAGATTTTAACATTGATTTTCTGGTCGAATCTTGCGAGAAAGAAAAGTTTCTCAATTTAATTAATTCTTTCAGTTTACATATTTCAATAAATGTACCTACACGGATCACCCTAAATTCAATAAAGGCAATCCATCAAATTATAATTAACAAAACTACTACTCGATATGAAGTTGAAACAAAAGATTCAGGATACAGTGACTACATTGCACAAATTCTTACCATGATAAATGCAAACACTGACACAAATAATGCAAGTATGAGTAGATTGTTTACTAAAAGAAAAATATAATTATTCATTGATTACTTGCTGCAGGAGTCATGGGTCGCGGTTTATGATACAAACGATAAATATAATTCTTTTTTTCAACGCATTCATTTCATTTTAACACTATCTTTCCTCTTCAAAAAATAAAATTAAATATTTCATGGAAAAGCAAGGGATTAGGTCATCATGTAAAAATAAGCGTATTCTTTCTTTAATTTCTAAACATCATAACAGATTTCCTCCTCTACTTAAAAAAATACAGATCATTGTTAAGAAACGTCAAAAGGCAGGCTAAAATCATGAAACACGTTCAGGATATTTTGAACTCAAAAGCAATGTGGAATATAATTAAAAAAATACGACCAAATCAACTAGAAACCTTTTAGAGAATGTTGTTTGAAAATATGACAAGGGAAATGCGAACGATCCGGCAACAGTGGTTAGTCTCTTAAACCAAAATTCAAAATTTATTGCTTATTTATCCTTGAAAATGGATTTTATTACATGGGAGTTTTTTTTTCTCCCTTTCAAAATTCAAAATTTAAGTAGTATATGACTTAGTATAGGGATCACAGAATTTTGAAAATGTGCACACAATTCACTTTTTCCCATAGCACGTCATACGCAGTTTTTTTAACTGTTTTTTGACGTAAAATAAATAAACCAATACTTTTTGAGAATTGCTGCCGATCTCAATAAGAGTCTTCTACCACAAAATTCAATATCAGACATTTCCCCAAAAATTTTAGACACGATGTTCGTTTTCGAAACTTCTTCCTATGAAATTCTCAAAATAATCAGTAAACTAAAAATAAATAATCGGCCGGTTTAGTTGAATTTTCGGATTGTTTGTTAAAGACCTGTGCGCCTGCCATTGTACACACGTTAAGTCACATAATTAATGCATCCTTATGCACCGGAACGTTTCCAGATAGTTTCAAAACGGCTAAGATTAAGCCGCCCTTCAAAAAAGGCACCAAAAATGAAATTCAAACTTATCCGCCAATTTCTCTTCTGTCAGTTTTTTTCAAAAACATTAGTGAGACTTTCTTACGTACTAATGGAAACCTTTCTTAGTAAACACTACGCTCTTTCAGATTGCCAACATGCATTTAGAAAATCAAAATCTATGAAAAGAGCCAAATTTTCTTTCCTTAAAACCGGGAGCGGTAGCTCAGTGCCACTGCGGCGTGTAACTGATGCCACTGCGGCGCCTCTGACCGGGAGTTCCTAGGTTCGAGTCCTGACGGCGGCATTTTCGACTATCTTTTCAGCTAGGTCGAATTCAGTCGCTGTCTGGACGAGAATTCTAGCGGCCGGCTGCTCTGATCGGTAGTTTTCCGTGGTTTCTCTGATCAACACCAGGCGAATGCCGGAACAGTACCCTAACAAACGGGCCACGGACCGCGCGCCATCTTTCCTGCCTCTTCCTTGTCCTATCCTCTCCCCTTTCACACACTTCCGGGGCACCTTGTCCGGGAGCTTAGACCTTGTCCCCGCTGGGGCGGTGCGCCGCTAGTGGGAGAGTCCTGGTTAGGGGAAACCACACTAGCCGTCGGTAGGTCGGCGCCGGATCTCGCCATCCAACGGGGGAAGATCACAGCAATCTCCCGAGACAAAATCATGCACTACACTTACGGGACTAATGACCAAAGCAGTTGGCGCGCCCGGAAACACGAAAAAATCAATCATTCAATCTTTCTTGAAAGATGTCGCCTCATCATTGGATCCAAACGAAGCACCTATTGGATTATTTTTAGATCTTTTTAAAGCTTTTGACATCATTGATCATGACAGTTTACATTTAAAATTACCTAATATGGAATCCATGGTATTGGCCTAGATTGATTTTGTTTGTATCTTAAACAACGATCTCAGAGAGTAGAAATACGTTACTGGAATATTGGAACATTATGTACACACGTTTCTGACTTTTTGCCAATTGCACGTGGAGTCCCTCAGGGATCGATTTTGGGCCCTATTCTCTTCCTACTATATGTAAACGATATGCCCTCGACGATTCGAAAAGGAAGAATAATTCTATTTGCGGATGATACGAATATTCTTTGCAATAAAGAAACAGTAAATAGTACAATTTTAGATGTTTCCAATTGGTTCCGTAATAACAAATTAATATTAAATGAAAAGAAAACAGTTTTAATATAGTATTTCATTTCAATTAAACAATTGTTATCCACTGAAAATGGTGTACCGTTGACTTATGTTACAGCAACAAAAAAGATTTTAGGTCTCTCAATTCAGTCAGCCTTCATACTGCTAGTTTTGTATATTTCGCGAATGTTTATTCCCATCTGATATATGGCATAATATTCTGGGGAAATACATTATATAGCTCCCAGACTTATTACAAAGAATAATTGTATGAATAATAACGAAATCCTATCCATGTGATTATTGGAAGCCTCTGTTCATTAATCGAGGAATTTTACCATTACCTTGTCTGTTAATTAACCAATCAGTGGTTTGTGTCAAAAATGGCTTGCTTAAGGGTGGGAATATATTTTCAGAAAACGCCGATGTCTATAACAAACTCTCGATGTAGTAATCATATTCATCACGTGACAGTATCAACAACTCATTACACAAAGTGCACATACAATACATGTACATTATTATACAACACATTGGCAGATGACATTAAATTATTTATTTATTTAGTCAAAACTGTATGTGACGTATGGGGGAGAAAATCATCTGCGCATGCTTTCTTGAGTTTCAGAATCCCTTCCCTACAATTAATCTATTAATAGTTGAAAGATGAAAAATGGTAATAATAATAATCTTAAAAAGCGACAGATTAACATTTCATAAACCAGATGTTTTCGTTGGCGAATTATAGAAAACTTATTTTTAATGGTAAACGAACATATTTTTTATTTATTTATTTATTTATTTTACGTCAAAAAAACTTAAAAACTGCGTATGACGTGCTATAGGGAAAAGTGAATTGTGTGCACATTTTCAAAATTCTGTGATCCCTACACTAAGTCATATACTACTTAAATTTTGAATTTTGAAAGGGAGAAAAAAAACAAAAAAACTCCCATGTAATAAAATCTATTTTCAAGGATAAATAAGCAGTAAATTTTGGCTCTTATTACTTCCTGCCGCGACATCATGCAAACGATAATTTGAATAATTGTATTTCCCACTGAATTCTAGAAGACGTGCACAGAAAATGAAGTTACATTTATGTCCAGAAGCAAAACAAGGGGCCATCTCAGCATTTGCTCAATGGATCAGGGAAACTAGACGAAAAAGCTGATCGAGATGGGGGTCATTGACCCGGAAGCTGTGTTACAGTAGTTGTTACAGGTTGTTTATACTCATTTATACAGTCCAAATGGTAATTAATGCATTATGTATCATTGTTAAAATTAATGTCACTTGTCTTGTGATGCTCAGTATAGTCTCTAATTGTATAGAAACAGTTATGCAGCAGAAACGATTTCACTTGGGATTGAAACTTTTCTATTGAATTTAATCGTTTAATGTCATCTGGCAAAGTGTTGTAAAATAATGTACATGTATGTGAAGTTTTTGTAATGAGCTGTTGATACTGTCACCTGATGAATATGATTTCTACGTCGAGTGTTATAGTAATAGACTTCGGCATTTTCTGAAAATATATTCCCGCCCTTAAGCAAGTCATTTTTTACAAAAACCACTGATTCGTAAATAAAAAGACACGGTAATGGTAGAATTCCTAGATTAATGAAGAGAGGCTTACATGAATCACGTGGGTGGGATTTGGTTATTATTCGTACAATTCGTTTTTGTAATCTAAAAGTCTGGGAGCTTTAAGATGTATTTCCCCAGAATATTATGCCATATCTCAGGCGGTAATGAACATTCGCGAAATATACACAACGAGCATAAAGGCTGACTGAATTTGAAATAATTCTGAACACGTAGCATAATCAACTTAATTTTGTGTTCAATTCATTTAAATGGACGTTCCATTTAAGGTTTGAATTGAGAGACCTAAAAATGTTGTTGCCTTAACATCAGTCAATAGTACACCGTTCATTTTCAATGGAGCACAGACTTGTTTATTTGAAATGGAAAACTGCATTAAAACCGTTTTCTTTTCGTTTACTATTAATTTTTTTATTTCGGAACCAATTTGAAACATCTGATATTGTACTATTTACGGTTTCTTTATTGCAAAGGATGTTCGTATCATCCGCAAAGAGAACCGTTCTTCCGTTTCGAATCGTCGAGGGCATATCGTTTACGTAAAGTAGGAACAGAATAGGTCCTAAACTCGATCCTTGAGGAACTCCACGTTCAATGGGCAAAACGTCGGAAAGGTGCGTACGTAATGTTCCATCAATCCAGTAAGGTATATCCACTCTCTGAGATCGTTGTTTAAGGTACAAACATAACCAATCTAGAGCAATACCACGGATTCCATATGAAGGTAATTTTGAAAGTAAAATGTCATGATCAACGATGTCAAAAGCTTTTGAGAGATCTAAAAATAATCCAATAGGTGCCTCGTTTTGATCTAATGATGAGGCGACATCTTTAAGAAAAGAAATTATAGCTGTTTCCGTTGATTTTGATTTTCTAAATCCATGTTGGCAATCTGAAAGCGCGTCGATTTGATTTTTCTGTATTGCTAACAAACTAGAAACTCACCCTAAGCTCTACTACCACTACAAGCAAAAGGAAAGTTCAAAAAAAGTGTGCATAGTGAAGCTACATTTACGTCCAAAAGCAAATCAAGGGGCCATTCAGCATTTGCTCAATGGATCAGGGAAACTGGACAAAAACCCGATCGAGATGGGATTAAATTCAATAGAAAAGTTTAAATCCCTAGTAAAATCATTTCTGCTGCATAACTTGTTTCTATACAATTAGAGACAATATTGAGCATCAAAAGGAAAGCAACATTAATTTTAATAGTGATATTTAATGTATTGTGGCATCATACGGGTGTAATCAGAACACAGACACAAACAGTAGGTTTATACACAATCTAGACCGTAGTCACAAATAACCAATTGCACTGCTTACAATTAAATAAATAGAACTCACTGCTAGGAGAGATATTTACAAACGGCTACCATACCGCAACATGCTACTGTTTCCCTGTGCGGAGTACCGCTCTACCCTGAGACCTACTACATGTCTCGTTAGTCACGACAATAAACTGCCGGCCTCTTGCCCCGCGTGCACACCCGCAGCGCTCACGTACAACCTACCGCCGACGCTGCTGGAAGAACAAGAAGGCCGAGGCATTGTTCTCATGGTCTTTAAATAGCCCTGCGGCGCTGCCCGCCGCCGCCCTTGTCTCCGCCCTCCGACGCGTTCCCGCTTGTACGGAAACCCGGTGCGTCATAGCTTCTGTCTTTGTCTATGCATCCGGCGTTGCATACCGCCCGCCACGTGCTTGCCGCCGTTTTAGCTCGACACGACGCTACAGTATTATTTACCATTTGGACTGTATAATTGTAAACAACCTGTAACAAATATTGTACCGCAGTTTCTGGATCAAAGCCCCCATCTTGATAAGCTTTTTCGTCCATTTTTCCCTGTTCCTTGAGCAAATGCTGAGATGGCCCCTTGTCTTGCTTCTGGACATAAATGTTACTTAATTATCTGTGCACGTCTTGTAGAATTCAGTGGGAAATACAGTTATTCAAATTATTGTTCTCCATGCTGTTGCGTCAGGATGTATTATTTCTTGACAAAGGACATGATGAGGGATAAGATCCCAAATGTATTGCTGATTTGCCCTTGAAAATATATTTTATTACATCGAAGAAAATATTTTGTTAACAATCCTGGCAAAAAACTCATTTTCTTTCTGTATTAAAAATTCAATTAGTATATAGCTTAGGGTAGGGATCACAAAATGTTGAAAACTTGTACCGAATTCACTTCTCCCATACCATGTTACACACAGTTTTTAACTGTTTTTGATGTAAAATAAATAAAAATTCTCTTAAAAGATGGGGTCTTATCATTTTTTTTGCAATATAATGATGTGAAGAGAAAAAAAGTGGTTGTATGTTGTGTCTCAAAATCCTAATTCAATTTTCAGTGTCTGTTGCAGCTTACAGAGGCACACAAAATAATTGATCAAGACTTTTTTCTTTCTTTCTTTTTTGCAGTTACATGATTCTGGATATGATCCTGGGAAAGCATTACAAGCATTAGTAAAATGTCCTGTACCTAAAGGTATAGATAAAAAATGGTCTGAAGAAGAAACGGTAGGTACTGGGTTGTTAAAGTTTTGTCTTCTATGATATGTTAATTCTTTTACATGCTTCAGTTTTATTTATTAATTTTTGTGTAGAAACGGTTTGTAAAAGGATTGAGGCAGTTTGGAAAGAACTTTTTTCGCATTCGCAAGGACTTGCTTCCTCATAAAGATACGGTAAGTGTATCATCAGTGAACTGAAATTAAAACTTGTGATGATGCTATATGTATAATTTTTACTTGCAGCCTGAGTTGGTGGAATTCTATTACCTTTGGAAGAAAACTCCTGGTGCAAATAATAATAGACCACATCGGAGGAACCGACGACAAGGCTCATTGCGGCGCATTAGAAATACACGAAGCACTAGAGGTGGAAGTGCTCAGCCTAAAGAAGTAGATGCTAGTTCACCAGCAAGCACATGTACTGGTTGTAAGTCTAACTTTCATACTATTTTGATATTGGAAAACATATTTAATAGTACATAGTGATGATTGAATGGAAGTACTCCGATTTTCTGTTTTTCTCTTTGATGTATAAGAAACACATGAAAGAAATTATCAATACACCTTACATCTGGTTTCTCTTCTGAGAGAAGAATATTCACACTCCCCTTTCTGCTCCCTCTCCCCTTCACTCCCAATGTGTGAACAATGGAATGTACTGCCCAGATTCAAAAATTTACAAAAATATTTCTCCAGAATTTTTTGAAATTCAGTATAATTTCCAAGTAGAAGTAGATGCTCTTTTTTCTTGATAAATTAACTAAAAATGTAAAACTTCTATGTTATATGGCATGCAATTGCCCACTGTTATATAGGGTTTGTTCCTATCTTGAAAACTTGACATTGTCAGGGGAAAATTTTAAACAAAAAATTCAGGGAATGTGGCAAAAATACCAGCAAATTTTTCTTTCGTGATGAATGGAGAGTACAGAGAAAAAGTAACATTAAAAAAATTGCTTTTAAATTTAAAACCAACCGATTACACAATTAGTTTGAAGTACTTTACCTGGTTCCTGTATGTAATGTTGGGTTTTTATACACACAGTGAATTAATGTCACAATAACTTAAGCAAACAGGGTGAATGTCTGCTCATTGGTAGTAAATTCTATGATATGTAGGCTAGTTTGAAACTATTATGCATTTTACCTGCATATATTAGCTTACTCATAATCTTATGATCTGAAATTAATACTACAGCCTTGTAAAAATTCATAAAAATCTTTACAAATGTGAGAGTGGTTCATAACATTTTTCTGCTAAGCAATTCAAAATATTCTGTTGGGATTAAACTATCACTACCAACTCAATATTGATGAGAATTAAATCCTCATTCTTTTCCCTCTGCATTCTTCAATTGTTTAAATATGAGACTTTGTGCATGGAGAGCTCATGGAAGAATTCACTCTACTGGTCTGTCAGGTGACACGGTAGTGTCTCAAAGTTCGGGAACTTCATGATTCCGTTATGGCTTGAAGTGTGTTGGAGGGAATGTTTTTGATAGCGCATGCAATCTGTGTTTGAAGTTTGCGGACAACTGAGAAATTAGTTGTTTCTTGCTTAAATGTTCAGATGACTTCTTGTGCAACAACATCTGAGTCTTCTGTTTAGAACACTTTTGCAAGAATTACCGGAAGTGATCAATTTCTGAACACTTCATTCTGACGATGAGAAATTTATTTTGGTTAGCACAAATGTGAATTTGGGAGTGTCTTATCAATACGGGGTGGATTTTAATGAAATGTCATTTTTTTATTTTCACAACAATATTTTTTAGTATACACATTAATTTTATGTTGTGACACTAATCTGTTTTTAAATCCCCCCCACCCCCCAAATTAATGGTCATTGTAGTTGCTCTTTCTTCAAACTACTATTAAAATTGATATGAATGGTAAAAAAGTTAACTATTAATGTATCAATATGGGTTCTTATTATGAGAAAATGCTCATTTTGGCAATTTTTTAACCTTTAGTAGATATTGTCTAAATGTTGTTTCAAAATATTGCAAATGAGGGCACCAGAAGGGGGGGTATGCATTGGCTTATGAATGAGATGAAGAGAAATTGGCATTGAGCTTAACCATGATAGCTTCTTTAACCCCCAGTGCTGCACTTCTGCTTACAATGCAATAGGCTGATTGTCGACACTCATTTCTGGTAGATATCTCATATTAGTTTTTGAATATGTTTTAGATAGTCCCTCGTTAGAGGCGTTCTCTATAGTTTGTCAGTTGTGAATGTCTTGTATTTGTCAACCGTGATCATGGGAACCTCGCTTGCATCTGGGGAGGGGAAAAAAAGAAAAAGAAAGAAAGGGGAAAAAATAAGGGAAAAAAAATAACAACTTGTTATGGCAGCTGACGATCAAACTGAATAGCCCTCAACAGCCTTAGAATTGGCTACTGTGATGTCCTAGAAAAAATCCTGGATACATCAGCTTTCTAAAGATGTTTTTAATTTGCTGTGGTTACAATGACCACAACTAAGTGGTTCATGAAAGATAGGTACAAATAATTTCTCACAAAAGATTTAGATTTTTTTTAGCAAAATATACATAGGATACAGAGGGAATGAAATGTGTGAAAAATATGGCTACAAAAAAACAAGCAACAAACCAACCTCAAAACAACCGTACCCTTCTATGTGTGTATTTGTCTGCACACTTAGCAAATTTTGCTAGGTCATTACATGAAACATTCCAAACAAGAGCAGCTTCTGAATTCTTTTTTGTTCGTCAACATAGGCAAGTTTTGGATTGTTAATTTTTCCTCTACATACTATGATTATTACAGGTTTACACTTTTCATTGTTTCACAAGTAGATGTTTAATTTTTTTGTTTTTCTTTCTGTTGCAGCTGTAGGCTCTTCAAGACCTTCACCAAACTCCAAAGAACATGGTATGTAGCTTTTCAGTTTAGTTCTATTTGTGTGTAAATGAGAATTAATAGACACAAAGTAGATTCTTAAATGACATAAATAGGCATTAGAATTTCTTAAATAGGCAGTATATGTAACATGAAATAACTTTTCAGAATATACTTTACTTCAAACTATTTTACTGGTACTTTGGGAGGAAGGAGGGGGAGGGGCACTTTTTGTTATTAAATCTCAGAGCAATGAGAAGTGTAAGAGTGTGTTATATCATAATTTATTCTAGAAAGATTAAATTCAGTGATCTGACAATTTTTTATTTGTGTATTTAAAATAATGCAGGCACACCTGTTTCAAGCATGGCTGACAAAAAATTACTATTAATTATTTTTTATTATTTTTATTTTTATCATTATTATTGTGAGATGATTGATATATTAATAATTCTGAAGCTCAGAGATTTCTCAGAGTCTTTAAAAAGGCAAAAATGTAGATGTTTTGCTTATACATTAACTTCTTGATAATAAAGTGAAACACACAAGGGTGATTAATATATTACACTTTTGTAGGTGAAGGAAGTTCCGGTAGTGAGGAGGATAATTCAGAAGATGATTCAGATTCTCGAGATAATGCTGCATATCGTTGTCAACATTGTTACACAACAAGTAAGTTTTCTTTTAGTATAATGTTATCAATAAACATTTTTGTGACTAAAATGTTGGTGAATGTTAATTTTTGTATATCATCCTTATTGTCTGAAATTTGTTTTGGGATTTGTACAGACACTAAATAAACCGGAATTGTGTGAAAGTTGACAAGAACCTCGCTTTTGTTTTGTTACACTGCAATTTTATGAATTCTTTTTGGTATTCTAAGTACACAATTTTTCCTCTTCAGCTGCTGGTCTGTAGAGGTGCATTGTTTCAGTTTACTTAGAGTGAAAATTGGAAGTGTCTTCACATGTTGTGTGAAAACACTACTTTGCATAATGTACAGGTGTTAAAAATTGATGTATTGATGATGCATTCTTATGTTTGAGTGTGGTTAAATAAACAATAAATTTCCTATTACATTTGTTTTTGTAATTTTCATACATTTTTAAAATTTTACAAACCAGTTTTCAGTTAGTAACAGTGAATAAGGTTATAATGGTAAGGTTCTTTATTTTGTTAACAAAAGACATTTATGGATTATGGATTAATATGAGTGTAAATAAAAGCATTATTTAGAATCTCCTAAATGTTACTTTAAAGATAGTTAAAAACTACGTAATAGTTACTGATGTTACAAGTGATTAACAGTACTTTATTGTCGTGAGGAGAAAGTTGAGGTCTTAAGTAACATCATTCTCTCGAATCCATTCAGCCCTGTGCCATGTGCAAGATTTTATATTCTAAAAATTTCAATGCATTCCCAATAATATGAATAATGTCACTGGCTATTGGCCTTAGGGTTCAGAGTTGCTTGTGGTAGGTTGGTATCGTTGGTGTAAGGTGGTAAATTCAGTTAAGGCATGTGATTATCTACTTAGAATATTAGGGAAATAGGTGATGTTCCTTCAGATATGTTAAAAGAAAAAGAATTTTTGAAGCAATTAAAATTGTTGCTGCAGAAATCAATATACTTACCAACACCAATATTACAGCTACTGCAATTTGAAAAACATTTTGGAGCTTTTACATGTATATCAAAATCAACAATAGTTAATCAAAATCTTATGAATCATATTCATTGTAGTGGGAAATTGAATGTTGTTACCAACATTAAAAGTAAAAGAAAATGCTGGTATATCAACCATGTATGTACCAGGGATATATCTAAAGAACATTGGTGATGATGTGAGGATATGGTTATGGTAAAACTTCATCAGGTGAGGATTAAAGTAGTGCTTTCATATTGGTGAGAATCAAATAGCGCACTTAATCCGGCAGGAATAAAGTGATAATTAAGCGAAGAAAAAAATGTTATAAATATCAAATGTAATTCATGGTTTAAAAATAAACTAAATTGAATGGGTCAACCAGCTATGTTCATGCCTGTGGGGAAATCTCACCATACCCTTTCCTACTATGTACTTAGTGCTAAGTTAAAAAAGACTCCAGTATTTTAGTCTTAAATTTCAAAACTTCATGCAGTTGTGATTTATTCACATGTTGGAAAGTCAAGCATGATTTTACCGAGTTGCTTTTCAGCTTTCCTACATCTGGATTTTTAAACAATGCTTAACATACAATTTTTTATAGCACAATGGTAAACAAAAATGCTGAAACACTTGCCATCTTTCACCATTTTCATTTTATATTGCTTCCACAGTATTGTGTTACATTCAATTGGTGTAGATTTACTGCTTAGTTATTGTTTCTTCAGTCTTTGTTCTTTGAAAATGTTGTTTGTTTTTATTTATATTTTTGTTTCAAAACCACAGTACTAAAATAATCGATAATAATAAACACATTCCAGTTTTTATACGAGGTTTAAGTGGGTTTTGTTTTATTGCTCTTGCACCATAGTTTCCACTTCTTCCTGAATTCTAGTAATCTTCTTTGATCATTCACCTATTCTATCTCTACTTAATCTCTGCTGGAACTTTTGATGTTCCTATTACTTTCTCGCTACCGCTTATGCAGTAGAAAAGAAGTTCTGTAAAGGATGCATGAAGAAACTGTGAATTTTCGGCAGAAAAAATCTTATTACTGGGCCCTGGTAATGAAAAATGATAAATCCACTTGCTGAACTTAGAAAAAATCCTCTATCATGTGGTGTAGCCAGAATCCATAGATTTGTGGGTCCTTGATACCGAAAAATCGAATGATGGCATAATGTCCGCCCATGAACAACGCTAGCGACGAAACCGTTCTGTGATTTTCTGCAAAATTCATATTCCCCAATTGATCTGGCTGATGTCGGGCATCCTCTTTGAAACTGATATTTTAATTTTGGGGGGTACTTTACATGAAGTCTCTGGGACATTTTCAAAATTATCAAAAATGGCTCCATCATTTTTGATTAAATTTTGTTGGGTAGTGTGAAGTATGTTTAAGAGAACGGTGCAGGTCTCATGATCATTGAAAACCTGAACTTTTTGAAAATTGCGAAAATTCAAAAATTCTTAAGCATCTTCCTACAACTACAATTATGAAGATAGACATAATTTCCCTTAATGAAATCTGTTTTTAAAGATGTCTTTTGAAATAAGGTCATATACAATTTTTCAAAAATTTGAGTGCTTTTCCGTAATTTTGCATGAAAATATATGCTGTTTTAGCACCACTAGTTTTTCTTTTGTGTTGCCCACTTTCCTTTTGTGTTTAGATCGATTTCCATACATTTTTTGTGAAGTTGACTGATTTTGCTGTTATGCTGCTAAAACCACCTTGATGTAGTATTTATGTATATTACAACGGCTGCGTACTAGTTCCTTAATTTCTACACTTTTTCATTCCCAGTTTCTTCTATGTTAAATAGTTAGTTTTCAACATTGCAAAATTAAAGTAGAATTGTATTTCAAAGTAAATTGTTTAATTTCCCCAAGAATAGAAAACTAAAATGTAAATAAATCAATTCATTTACAAAACTATGGTTTCAATTTACAGTATTACAAGATTGAGAGGTGGAAACCTTCAGATACTGTAACTGACAGTTTGTGTTTGAATGAAATGAACACGGTTTCCTCATTGAGCAGACTATTTCTCCATTGGTATTTCCTTCATTGTTCCTCGTATTTTGTATGCTGTGAGGTGTCCGCACAGGTGCAGTGATCATAGGGCCTTCCTCCCTCTCCTCCTCTGCCTCTGTCTAAATTGATGTTTTATTCTAGTTATCATTGTGTAAAGGTTTTGTTTTTATTTATAGATTTTCTTGTTTATTAATTTTGAAATTTATGGCAAACAAATTTTTATAGCAAATATCTGGGCAAATCTTTTTGGGTTAATTTTGTTCATAATTGTTTTTATCTGATGGATTGTATTAAATTATTTCTCCTGTGTTATGCATTTCCAGTCATTACATTGTATGTTGCTAATTTTAATTGTTTGGCTTAATTCTTCTCTTAATTAAAAAGTTTTAATTTTACTGTTGTTTCTCATTTCTTTTTGTTTTCTTAAAAGAAATTTGTCAACAATATTTTTCTCTTGGTTCTTTCAGTTGGTCTGTTTATTTGCTGTATCTATTAAATCAGAAATTAGTAGTAGTAGTAGAAATATTTATTAACAAATGCTTCTTTTGTTTTGCAGATTCAAGAGATTGGCAGCACATAGGAAAAGATCGCACATTACTTTGTTCTGATTGCCGAGTATATAGCAAAAAATATGGAGAATTACCTCCTGTTAATACAAATAATGTGTCCAATACTGCCAATGGTGTGGCAGCTGTGCGTGGAGATGCACCATATCTGTTTCGTCCTGTGCAAAACTTAGAGACATTAGAAGATTCTCCAGGACGAATGCGTACTCGAACTCGTACGAAAGAACAGGTAAGATCAGTTCATGAATTAAGGTTTTCATCCCTTCCACACACAAGACATTTCCACTTTTATTGAATTCTATGTTCTGCATTAATTGTTAATTAACATTTAAAAGTATGGAGTGCAAATTTTCAGTGGATTTTAATTCTCTCCTTGAAAAATTTCGTGTTATAATTTGTTATTCATTGATGCTACAATTTTTAATCAGAAAATTACACGAGAGTAGTTTCTTGCAAGAAATGCCTTTTATATCATTTACAATTCTATTTAAATTATTGGGGAGTTCTTTATATTTGCGATAAATACTAAATAAAATTTGATTTTCAAGTGGTACATTGTTTCTTAAGATATTAAAGAGATTATTTTTTTGATTTATTTATTGTAATGGGATATAGTACTTCATTTAAGATGCTTTTAGTGTACCGTTTTGTGTAGATGATGAGACGTTTGCACACAAATGTAGAAAAATGCTGCATGTTCCTTATTTTCCTTTTACAGTGAATGCCATTGAGTTGAAGTGTATGTAAAATTGTAAAATGCATTTGCAACTTTCATTGCATGAACTGTCTGGAATGGTAGCTGTGATTCCTGATAATGATTAGTGAAGTTTTTGTTGCTACTATTGTATCTTCCCATCTAAGCAACATTTGTTGCTTTCAATCAGCTAAAGAAAAAAAGAATCTGTTGCTTTGAGAAGTATTATTAGAATCACTGAATCTTTTGAATTGTAAAAGACCTCCATTTTATATTTTTTGCCTAGTTTTCAAGATATATGTTAATACATACTTTTTCTGATTTATGTTGATTCACATAGCCTCTTTAATGAGAGGTTCATATGTGAAATTATCGATCTACATTTCATTAGTAATAAATAAAACAACAATTTGAAACATAACCTTTTTTGTAGCTTCAAATATTTATAAAAGATTCTCCAATTAGTCTGAGTTCATAGCAATAAGTCTGAGAAATATCTGGCTAACTATTTTTCCTCTTTACTCGGCTCTGCAGAAATGACGATGCTCTTAGTATTAAACAGATTTTCTAATTACTTTACAACCTGCACACTGATGAATCATTACATTATAATCATCTGCCTAATACTGTCTTCAAGGGTTTCTTATTTCTTTGGCCCTACCTACATTTTTCTGAAGTATGAAGAAATTCAGAGCAATGACAAGAAAATATTTTATAACATACATGTTTCTAGAAAATTGGCAGAGACATTTTCAATGATTGTGTGGTAGCATGTATTTACCAAAGCTGCTTTGTTGGCCATGCTTCTTGTTTGCCATGATGAAAACAATTTGGATGAAGATTTTTTTTAATGCAACTTGTACTTTTCTTCAAAGAAATCTTTAAAAAATCAACATCTGAATATTTTTTATGCCTTTTTAGTGCTCATCATGTTAAGTACTTTTCACACTTGAGTCCTAGGTGCTTTGTGACCAGTTGGATCCCAGAACCCAGAGTATTTAGTGGTAGTTTAAGTGACAGCCATAATTATTTTGGTGAAACAAATGCATAAACTCTTACTATTTTCAGAAAGTTTGGTTTTTTGTTAATTGGAAACAAATGTAAAATAAATAAAAATGTCATTTTTTATACTTTATTTACAAACTTCAAATATTACAAAAATACAGCATAAAAAATTCTGCCCACAATATATATTTTTCAGAATCAAAATTTTCAGAATTTCATCTACATCTTTTTTCCTAAATTTTCCGAAGTTCATTTCTGAATGATTTTTCAAAAAGTCATTATTTTGTGGCATGCTCAATGTTCTAAATTCAAAACAATACACTCGCCACTCTTGTCTACCATTGCAAACTATTACATAAAGCCAGTGACCTTACTGGCTCGCATTCCCCAAAATGTTCTTAAATTGGCTAAAGATGGCAGCACATACACCACATCAATGGAGACATCTCCTCAGTGCCCAGAACCAACGTATACTTGGGCACATGCCCGGAAAGTAAAAGAAATGGACTTTTGAGTTTTAAGCAAATCCTGAGTACAGATCTGGCTTGGGCCTCAATATGTTAAAGCTTACAAGCTAACATTCTTTTGTGTCTAATTAAGAAGAGAGGAAAAGGAAAAAGAAATAAAGAAATGGAACACACATCATTGCATTCTCTGCAAAACACTAGTGTGTCACTTTACAAAATTTTACAACTCAAGAGAGACCACATTCATGAGATACAACCTCATAAAAATCCATTTTTATACAGAATCAGTTCTTAGTGACTGGTGAATGTGACTTCTGTGACAACTTAAGCAACCTCGAATGCAGTGTTAAGAGCTTAGGCTTCAGTGTTGACAGGAAGCCTTTTTTTTTTTTTCAATAACATATCTCCATGTTACTCATTGTAGATATAGTATGAAAATTTGTGCCAGAAACAGTCGCAATGAACAGGATGCTATTTTCCTTGAGAAAAGTTATCAAATATGATTGTATTTAAAATTATGTATTTTATAAATAATATTCTTTATTAGACGTAATTCAAACAATAATTATAAATGTATATCTGGTGAAAAATTACGTATGAGTTAATGAAACAATATTGTTTAGAGCATGGGTTGTGAAAATCTTGATTAGATCTGAAACATTCACCTTCATTTTTCGATATGTTCGTAATATAAAGATATATATATTTGTAAATGTAATATTGGAATAATACTTATTGATGCTTTAATATGAAACTTACAAATGGTTGCAGAATTCTATTAGGAAACACATTGCAAGTAACTAAGTAAAGGCTGTATGCAATTAATAACAATTGCTCCAAGCGCGCTACAGACACAAACTGTTGGTACCAGGCTTGAAGGTACAGATGAATGGTAAAAGCAATATATAAAAGTACAAGTACATTAAATATAAGAGGTACATTATCCATTTTTTTTTTTTTCAAATATACTTGCGTAGTTGTGGCAAGATAGATAAAAAGAGAATTCTCACCAGGAACTCTGAACGCAACCACTCTTCATTCCAGGGAATACAATCAATGAAGCTGATTAATGTTTATGGCTTATACACGGTATAAGCTTTCTGCTTGGAACAATATACAGACTTCCGACATCAACTGAACTAAACACTGACATAATTCAGAAATTACAGCAAGACACTGTCCACGACAACACAAATCATAGGAGATTTTAACTATTCCGACATCATTTTGAGCACACTAAACTCTGAATGTAACAGAAAATTTCTGTAGTTTAACATGAAGAGTAACTGGCAACTCGTAACGAACAATCAAGTAAAGTTGCTTTTGTTCTAATTTCGACTAATTCTAACATGTTAATTACACTTGTAGAGCATTTACCACCTATTGCCAAGAGCGACCATTCACCACTTTTAGAACCATTATTGTTCATATTCTTTTTATTTATTTTACGTCAAAAAACAGTTAAAACTGTGTATGACGTGCTATGGGGAGAAGTGAATTCTGTGCACGTTTTCAAATTACTTGAATTTTGAATTAAGTTTTAAAAATCTTAAAAAAACGCTCCAGTGTAATAAAATCTATTTTCAAGCTATAAATTTTGGGCTCTTATACATGATGTCCTTCGTCAAGGAATAATACTTCCTGCCGCGACAACATGAAAACGATAATTTGAAAAACTACATTTCCCACTGAATTCTAGAAGTCGTGCACAGATAACGAAGTTACATATATGTCCAGAAGCAAAACAAGAGGCCATCTCAGCATTTGCTCAATGGATCAGGGAAACTGGACGAAAAAACTGATCGAGATGGGGGTCACTGAATCAGGAGCTGCGATACAATACTTGTTACATATTGTTTAGAATTATACAGTACAAATGGTAAATAATACATTAAATAGCACTGTTAAAATTAATGTTACTCTCCTTGTGATGATCAGAATAGTCTCTAATTGTATACAAACAGTTATGCAGCAGAAACGATTTCACTTGGGATTTAAACGTTCTATCGAAATTAATCGTTTAATGTCATCTGGCAAAGTGTTGTAAAATAATGCACATGTATTGTATGTGAAAGTTTTGTAATGAGTTGTTGATACTGTCACCTGATGAACATGATTTCTACGTCGAGTGTTATAGTAATGGACATCGGCATTTTCTGAAAATATATTACCGCCCTTAAGCAAGTCATTTTTGACAAAAACTACTGATTCGTAAATCAACAGACAAGGTAATGGTAAAATTCCTAGGTTAATGAAGAGAGGCTCGCAAGAATCACGTGGGTGGGATTTGCTTATTATTCGTACAATTCCTTGCTGTAATCTAAAAGTCTGGGAGCTATACGATGTATTTCCCCATAATATGCCTTATCTCAGGCGGGAATGAACATTTACGAAATATACACAACGAGCAGTATGAAGGCTGACTGAATTTGAAAGAATTCTGAACGCGTAGTATAATGAACTTAATTTTGTGTTCAATTCATTTAAATGGACGTTCCATTTAAGGTTTGACTGAATTGAGAGACCTAAAAATTTTGTAGGCTTAACATAAGTCAATGGTCCACCGTTTATTTTCAATGGAGCACAGAATTGTTTACTTGAAATGGAAAACTGCATTGGAACCGTTTTCTTTTCATTTACTAATAATTTGTTATCGGAACCAATTTGAAACATCTGATATTGTACTATTTACGGTTTCTTTATTGGAAAGAATATTCGTATCATCCGCCAAGAAAACTGTTCTTCCGTTTCGAATCGTCGAGGGCATATCGTTTACGTAAAGTAAGTACAGAATAGGGCCGACCTGGATGGCCGAGGTGGCTAAGAGCGAGTACCGACTCAGCGCTTCGGTCCGAAGGGTCGCGGGTTCGAGTCCCGCCTTGGGCATGGCTGTTTGTCCCTTGACTTTGTATGTATGTGTTGTCGCGGAGGGCCTCGCGTTCTGCTGACCCCAGATCAGAGGGGCCCGCAAGTGTGTTGGTGTCTAGTGTATGGTCGAATATGCGTCCCATCGGGGCGTAAAGGGTAACCGGCTGTCGGCTGGATAAAAGCCCTAGATAAAAAAAAAAACAGAATAGGGTATAAAATCGATCCTTGAACTCCACGTGCAATTGGCAGAGTCGGAAAGGTGTGTAGATAATGTTCCATTATTCTAGTAAGGTATTTCAACTCTGAGATTTTTGTTTAAGGTACAAACATAACCAATCTAGAGCAATACCACGGATTCCATATGAAGGTAATTTTGAAAGTACAACGTCATGATCATTGACGTCAAAGCTTTTGAGAGATCTAAAAATAACCCAATGGGTGCGTCGTTTTGGTCCAATGATGAGGCGACATCTTTAAGAAAAGAAAATATGGCTGTTTCCGTAGATTTTGATATTCTAAATCCATGTTGGCAATCTGAAAGCGCGTCGTGTTACTGTACTGAGAAAGGTTTCCATTCGTAGGTAAAAAAGTCTCTCTAATATTTTTGAAAAAACTTATAGAGGAATGGGCCGATAATTTTGAATTTCATTTTTGTTGCTTTTTTTAAAGAGCGGCTTAATTTTAGCTTTTTTGAAAATATCTGGAAAAGTTTCGATGCATAAGGATGCATTAAATATGTGAGTTAACGGGTGTATAATGGCAAACGCAAAGGTGTTTAACAAAGAATCCAGGAATTCATCTAAACCGGACAAATATTTATTTTTTAGTTTATCAATTATTTTGAGAATTTCATAGGAAGAAGTTTCGGAAACGAACATCGTGTCTAAAATTTTGGGAGAAATGTCTAATATTGAATTTTGTGGCTGGAGACACTTAGTGAGATCGGCAGCAATTCTCGAAAAGTATTCCTGCAAACCTCCCGTTAGGTTTAAAAATAGATGAGACTGAGAAGTTGGAGGGTATCTTCCCACTGAGAATGGAGGAAATATGGCGGCCATGACTGTCAGCTAAAATAAGTACCCGTTTGTTAGGCTCAGTAGGAATGTCTTTGTTTTCAAGTGAGCTAGGATGCGCAGCTTTACGTGTTTTGGTTTTGACGCGCTTCCTAACCTGTTTGCGGTGGTTTGTGCATGTATTTGTTGATGGTAGAGAAGGGTGGTGAGGATCAGGAAGGCGATGAAAATCTGTTTCATAATCTAAAAGAATAAATTTGTTTTGAGTTGTGACTGGATGCGGTGTCTGTGGCTTTTGTACAGTCACGGGTGCACGGTTGGTATTATTCGCGGTGTTGCCGACTTGTACCCAACTGTCTGTATAGAGAACGACCTCTTCCAACCTTCGGATATGTTGATCTAAATTATTATTTACGTGTGTGAAGGCTTTCAGAAGGTCGGCTTTGAGAGTGTAAAGAGTAAAAGGAGTAGAATGAGCAGTAGACATGTCACGAATGCGTTTTAATGTACGTGATAAAAATTGGAATAAATACAAGAAAACCCAGATAAGAGCAACAAGAACCTAGCTTTGTATTTTAAAAGTGTAAGATTGATGTGTATTCAATAAATTAAAAAGTAAGATTCAATATAAACACGAGAAGGTATGCTACCCACAAAATCTACTGAAATTATACTTACGAAATTTGGCAATGTGGCTACGTAGAATTTCGCCCACTTCAGCTGCAACTGTTTAATACAACCGGTAGATTATACTTTACCGTAATTAGATAAACGATATTATCTGAAAGTTTGTCTTTGATATATAGAATAAGATTTGAAACACAAATTCAAACCATTTAATACACCGTCCTCGTAACGTTCAAAACAACGGAATCGTCACTCGTCACAGAAATACAATAAATCCTTCAGTAAATCAATTAGATTAGTGATTTAATATAGGAAATAAACCTAGCTGTAAATAGGTTTTGACGCTTATCACCACCTCGTAAAACTGAAGTTCGTTGAGATTTGAGTGTCCGTTTAAAATTCGTAATCTCTTTGTTTGTCTTGGTTATAACAAGAAAATCAGTTGAAATTATATTTTCAGCTAACCGCATGCGTCCGTCTCGTAAGATGGCGTCAACAAGTCTCAATTCAATCCAAAACACAAAACCTCAAGTAAACAGATTTATCCGAACTCTTTCAATGCGGACTGTGAGACAATGTATGCGCAGCCTAAAACAAGAAAGTGGCTAATTAATTTCCTGGGCCTAATTTTCCTTTGAAAACTATTTACATATGACATTTTACCAGTAAATGAACAAAACAAAGAGAATGAATATATAACTTTAATAATTAAATTAATAAATACAATTGATTTTATGATAAACCATTAATACGGCTACCAGGTGGCTAGGAGAGCCTCTTCCCCATAGGCCCGACAACAGTAAAAAAAACGCAAGGGAAATGTCCTGAAAATTTGAGTGAGCCCACCGGTTCCTTGTCTACACGGGGGCAAGACCAGAAAGAAAAAAATATGTTACAGACATGGATAATTTTCAAATGGATGCCATTAGACGGCCCGTCTACAGGTATTTACAGAAAAAAAGAGTATCCCTCTCGAAAAAAAAGTCTCACTGAAAGACAGTGGTCTATTTTCTAGCAGCAAAAGTAGCCTTTCTATTGTATTACGGAGGCTTGAGTTTAAATAGAAGAGCTTTTCTGGAAGAAAAGAGGTAATATTGTTGCCTGGAGATTCCGATTATTGAGAGAAGCAGTCAAACTGGAACCTGAAAAAATCGTTTGGCTCGACGAAACTTGGGTAAATGCAAACCAAAGAAACTAGGATGGACCGACGATACAGTTCAAGGTACTATGCCAGTACCTACTGGAAAGTGTGGTTGTCTTATCCTAGCGCATGCAGGAACTACTTATGGTTTTATTGATGGACGAATGCTTCTCTTCAAATCAAAGAAGACCATAGATTATCACGAAGAGATGAATGCTGCAAAATTTAAATATTGGTTTGTTTCTTTACTGCCTGCAATGCCTGTAAATTCTACTATAATAATGGACAATGCACCTTATCATTCTCTGCAATTAAACAAAGCTCCCACCACTTCTTCCAGCAAGCAGGACATTATTAACTGGCTAAGAAAGAATGGAGTAATACTTAATGAGGAATACAAGAAGGCAGAACTTCTGGAAATTGTGAAAATACATAAACCAAGCCACAACAATATGAAATAGACGATATTGCAGAAAAACAAAGTTCTGCGACTACCACCATACCATTGCCACTTCCACGCCATAGAGTATATTTGGGCAAAGATCAAAGGGTATGTTGCAGAGAATAATAAGGATTTTAAACTGAGTAGCATTGAAAAACGCACATGCGAGGCAGTTCTCAAAATTTCGAGTATCGCGTGGAAAGATGTGGTAAAATGCACTTGGCAAGAAAAAAAGTCGTGGGCGCAAGAAGGTCTGCAAGAAGAAAATGTTGAACGATTGGTATTATCATTAGGAAATGATGGTGATAGCGGCAGTAGTGAAAGTGAGGAAATAATTTTGTCTTCAGACTCAGAGGACCTCGGTGTACGTCCATTGCCTGCGGAATACAGAACGAAGCCATCCGTAGTTGAAGCATCAAGTTTTCAACAGCGGTTTGGGAGGCGATAAGGGTCGGGGTGAAGTTTATCAACATGATATCAAAATGTGTCATCGCCTGTCGGTAAGTGTTAATGTTTTGAGATTTCATTTATCTGACGTGTAGGTGGTGCCATGTGCATAGTAATGTGTGGCAACAGAGCATCGAACTATCAGAGTCGCTTAAACGCTCCCCCTACTGTAGTACAATATTTTTTATCGTCTCTTATTACTAGGGGGAGGATTTTGATGACTAACATCGCCAAAAATGTTCAAATGCTCTTAAAATCGTTTAAAAATGCCCTAAAAGAAAAATGACGTAAAAAAAATTGATAAAAACCCGTCCAGATGAACAACTCAAGCTGGATGTTAGGCCCGGCACATACGTTCTGGTATACCGGTACGTATATTTCTGTTCTGGTATATCGTCTATTTCATATTGTATGTGGCTTGGTTTATGTATTTTCACAATTTCCAGAAGTTCTGCCTTCTTGTATTCCTCATTAAGTATTACTCCATTCTTTCTTAGCCAGTTAATAATGTCCTGCTTGCTGGAAGAAGTGGTGGGAGCTTTGTTTAATTGCAGAGAATGATAAGGTGCATTGTCCATTATTATAGTAGAATTTACAGGCATTGCAGGCAGTAAAGAAACAAACCAATATTTAAATTTTGCAGCATTCATCTCTTCGTGATAATCTATGGTCTTCTTTGATTTGAAGAGAAGCATTCGTCCATCAATAAAACCATAAGTAGTTCCTGCATGCGCTAGGATAAGACAACCACACTTTCCAGTAGGTACTGGCATAGTACCTTGAACTGTATCGTCGGTCCATCCTAGTTTCTTTGGTTTGCATTTACCCAAGTTTCGTCGAGCCAAACGATTTTTTCAGGTTCCAGTTTGACTGCTTCTCTCAATAATCGGAATCTCCAGGCAACAATATTACCTCTTTTCTTCCAGAAAAGCTCTTCTATTTAAACTCAAGCCTCCGTAATACAATAGAAAGGCTACTTTTGCTGCTAGAAAATAGACCACTGTCTTTCAGTGAGACTTTTTTTTCGAGAGGGATACTCTTTTTTTCTGTAAATACCTGTAGACGGGCCGTCTAATGGCATCCATTTGAAAATTATCCATGTCTGTAACATATTTTTTTCTTTCTGGTCTTGCCCCCGTGTAGACAAGGAACCGGTGGGCTCACTCAAATTTTCAGGACATTTCCCTTGCGTTTTTTTTACTGTTGTCGGGCCTATGGGGAAGAGGCTCTCCTAGCCACCTGGTAGCCGTATTAATGGTTTATCATAAAATCAATTGTATTTATTAATTTAATTATTAAAGTTATATATTCATTCTCTTTGTTTTGTTCATTTACTGGTAAAATGTCATATGTAAATAGTTTTCAAAGGAAAATTAGGCCCAGGAAATTAATTAGCCACTTTCTTGTTTTAGGCTGCGCATACATTGTCTCACAGTCCGCATTGAAAGAGTTCGGATAAATCTGTTTACTTGAGGTTTTGTGTTTTGGATTGAATTGAGACTTGTTGACGCCATCTTACGAGACGGACGCATGCGGTTAGCTGAAAATATAATTTCAACTGATTTTCTTGTTATAACCAAGACAAACAAAGAGATTACGAATTTTAAACGGACACTCAAATCTCAACGAACTTCAGTTTTACGAGGTGGTGATAAGCGTCAAAACCTATTTACAGCTAGGTTTATTTCCTATATTAAATCACTAATCTAATTGATTTACTGAAGGATTTATTGTATTTCTGTGACGAGTGACGATTCCGTTGTTTTGAACGTTACGAGGACGGTGTATTAAATGGTTTGAATTTGTGTTTCAAATCTTATTCTATATATCAAAGACAAACTTTCAGATAATATCGTTTATCTAATTACGGTAAAGTATAATCTACCGGTTGTATTAAACAGTTGCAGCTGAAGTGGGCGAAATTCTACGTAGCCACATTGCCAAATTTCGTAAGTATAATTTCAGTAGATTTTGTGGGTAGCATACCTTCTCGTGTTTATATTGAATCTTACTTTTTAATTTATTGAATACACATCAATCTTACACTTTTAAAATACAAAGCTAGGTTCTTGTTGCTCTTATCTGGGTTTTCTTGTATTTATTCCAATTTTTATCACGTACATTAAAACGCATTCGTGACATGTCTACTGCTCATTCTACTCCTTTTACTCTTTACACTCTCAAAGCCGACCTTCTGAAAGCCTTCACACACGTAAATAATAATTTAGATCAACATATCCGAAGGTTGGAAGAGGTCGTTCTCTATACAGACAGTTGGGTACAAGTCGGCAACACCGCGAATAATACCAACCGTGCACCCGTGACTGTACAAAAGCCACAGACACCGCATCCAGTCACAACTCAAAACAAATTTATTCTTTTAGATTATGAAACAGATTTTCATCGCCTTCCTGATCCTCACCACCCTTCTCTACCATCAACAAATACATGCACAAACCACCGCAAACAGGTTAGGAAGCGCGTCAAAACCAAAACACGTAAAGCTGCGCATCCTAGCTCACTTGAAAACAAAGACATTCCTACTGAGCCTAACAAACGGGTACTTATTTTAGCTGACAGTCATGGCCGCCATATTTCCTCCATTCTCAGTGGGAAGATACCCTCCAACTTCTCAGTCTCATCTATTTTTAAACCTAACGGGAGGTTTGCAGGAATACTTTTCGAGAATTGCTGCCGATCTCACTAAGTGTCTCCAGCCACAAAATTCAATATTAGACATTTCTCCCAAAATTTTAGACACGATGTTCGTTTCCGAAACTTCTTCCTATGAAATTCTCAAAATAATTGATAAACTAAAAAATAAATATTTGTCCGGTTTAGATGAATTCCTGGATTCTTTGTTAAACACCTTTGCGTTTGCCATTATACACCCGTTAACTCACATATTTAATGCATCCTTATGCATCGAAACTTTTCCAGATATTTTCAAAAAAGCTAAAATTAAGCCGCTCTTTAAAAAAAGCAACAAAAATGAAATTCAAAATTATCGGCCCATTCCTCTATAAGTTTTTTCAAAAATATTAGAGAGACTTTTTTACCTACGAATGGAAACCTTTCTCAGTACAGTAACACGACGCGCTTTCAGATTGCCAACATGGATTTAGAATATCAAAATCTACGGAAACAGCCATATTTTCTTTTCTTAAAGATGTCGCCTCATCATTGGACCAAAACGACGCACCCATTGGGTTATTTTTAGATCTCTCAAAAGCTTTGACGTCAATGATCATGACGTTGTACTTTCAAAATTACCTTCATATGGAATCCGTGGTATTGCTCTAGATTGGTTATGTTTGTACCTTAAACAAAAATCTCAGAGTTGAAATACCTTACTAGAATAATGGAACATTATCTACACACCTTTCCGACTCTGCCAATTGCACGTGGAGTTCAAGGATCGATTTTATACCCTATTCTGTTTTTTTTTTTATCTAGGGCTTTTATCCAGCCGACAGCCGGTTACCCTTTACGCCCCGATGGGACGCATATTCGACCATACACTAGACACCAACACACTTGCGGGCCCCTCTGATCTGGGGTCAGCAGAACGCGAGGCCCTCCGCGACAACACATACATACAAAGTCAAGGGACAAACAGCCATGCCCAAGGCGGGACTCGAACCCGCGACCCTTCGGACCGAAGCGCTGAGTCGGTACTCGCTCTTAGCCACCTCGGCCATCCAGGTCGGCCCTATTCTGTACTTACTTTACGTAAACGATATGCCCTCGACGATTCGAAACGGAAGAACAGTTTTCTTGGCGGATGATACGAATATTCTTTCCAATAAAGAAACCGTAAATAGTACAATATCAGATGTTTCAAATTGGTTCCGATAACAAATTATTAGTAAATGAAAAGAAAACGGTTCCAATGCAGTTTTCCATTTCAAGTAAACAATTCTGTGCTCCATTGAAAATAAACGGTGGACCATTGACTTATGTTAAGCCTACAAAATTTTTAGGTCTCTCAATTCAGTCAAACCTTAAATGGAACGTCCATTTAAATGAATTGAACACAAAATTAAGTTCATTATACTACGCGTTCAGAATTCTTTCAAATTCAGTCAGCCTTCATACTGCTCGTTGTGTATATTTCGTAAATGTTCATTCCCGCCTGAGATAAGGCATATTATGGGGAAATACATCGTATAGCTCCCAGACTTTTAGATTACAGCAAGGAATTGTACGAATAATAAGCAAATCCCACCCACGTGATTCTTGCGAGCCTCTCTTCATTAACCTAGGAATTTTACCATTACCTTGTCTGTTGATTTACGAATCAGTAGTTTTTGTCAAAAATGACTTGCTTAAGGGCGGTAATATATTTTCAGAAAATGCCGATGTCCATTACTATAACACTCGACGTAGAAATCATGTTCATCAGGTGACAGTATCAACAACTCATTACAAAACTTTCACATACAATACATGTGCATTATTTTACAACACTTTGCCAGATGACATTAAACGATTAATTTCGATAGAACGTTTAAATCCCAAGTGAAATCGTTTCTGCTGCATAACTGTTTGTATACAATTAGAGACTATTCTGATCATCACAAGGAGAGTAACATTAATTTTAACAGTGCTATTTAATGTATTATTTACCATTTGTACTGTATAATTCTAAACAATATGTAACAAGTATTGTATCGCAGCTCCTGATTCAGTGACCCCCATCTCGATCAGTTTTTTCGTCCAGTTTCCCTGATCCATTGAGCAAATGCTGAGATGGCCTCTTGTTTTGCTTCTGGACATATATGTAACTTCGTTATCTGTGCACGACTTCTAGAATTCAGTGGGAAATGTAGTTTTTCAAATTATCGTTTTCATGTTGTCGCGGCAGGAAGTATTATTCCTTGACGAAGGACATCATGTATAAGAGCCCAAAATTTATAGCTTGAAAATAGATTTTATTACACTGGAGCGTTTTTTTAAGATTTTTAAAACTTAATTCAAAATTCAAGTAATTTGAAAACGTGCACAGAATTCACTTCTCCCCATAGCACGTCATACACAGTTTTAACTGTTTTTTGACGTAAAATAAATAAAAAGAATATGAACAATAATGGTTCTAAAAGTGGTGAATGGTCGCTCTTGGCAATAGGTGGTAAATGCTCTACAAGTGTAATTAACATGTTAGAATTAGTCGAAATTAGAACAAAAGCAACTTTACTTGATTGTTCGTTACGAGTTGCCAGTTACTCTTCATGTTAAACTACAGAAATTTTCTGTTACATTCAGAGTTTAGTGTGCTCAAAATGATGTCGGAATAGTTAAAATCTCCTATGATTTGTGTTGTCGTGGACAGTGTCTTGCTGTAATTTCTAAATTATGTCAGTGTTTAGTTCAGTTGATGTCGGAAGTCTGTATATTGTTCCAAGCAGAAAGCTTATACCGTGTATAAGCCATAAACATTAATCAGCTTCATTGATTGTATTCCCTGGAATGAAGAGTGGTTGCGTTCAGAGTTCCTGGTGAGAATTCTCTTTTTATCTATCTTGCCACAACTACGCAAGTATATTTGAAAAAAAAAAAAAATGGATAATGTACCTCTTATATTTAATGTACTTGTACTTTTATATATTGCTTTTACCATTCATCTGTACCTTCAAGCCTGGTACCAACAGTTTGTGTCTGTAGCGCGCTTGGAGCAATTGTTATTAATTGCATACAGCCTTTACTTAGTTACGCCTATACTGCATGATGCAAATGCGTCGTTCATTGTTTCGTGGAGAAAACTAATTGTTTTAATTGTAATGATTTCTACCTCAGTCATGTCATGGGAAAATGTTCTTTAAAATGAATCTCGAAATGTGTTGCAGTATTTCATATTTTGCTTCTTTCAACTAATTTCTACAAAGAAGACGTATTCATCATGGTATAATATCAAACCAGAGGATTTGTATCTCTTTAATAGCTATGCACATTGGGAAGATGTAAATAGGTTTGCCATATAAAATGCGCTTAAGAATATTATTTTATTATTCAAGAGGAAGAGCTAAAAGTTAATGACAACCTTCTAATTGGATTGGCTTGATTGTTACATTGCTTGTGTGTAGACATATTTTAATACATAAAATGATTTGCATAGTTTCAGACTTTGTAAGTTCGTATTTGTGAGGAAGGTGTATATCCATTCTGTTTTAGAAGGGAAGAACCGTTTATAGCGCGCAATCGAAATAATTTTGGATATGGAGTGAGCAGAATTATATCAATTTTCAGTTAATCATTTCATGGAGAATTGCTGCAAACTATTTAGAATTAAAAATTAAATTTTGTTAGAGATACACACCTACCTTATTTCAAATGTGGTTTTATACGTGAATGTGAAATTATACGTGACTATTTTTTGTATGAAATTTGCGTAATAACAAAGGTTGTAAACAATTTGACTTGTGTTAATCACTTCAGTAATTAATTAATGCTAGGAACTTATCGATGAATATTTGATGCATTTCATATGTGATTTTTAGAAATAGTTCTATAGACATTGTTTTCGCAAATAGAAAAGTTCTCTTAACTCAACTGTAAACATATGATCTACAAGTGTATGTTAAGATATAGATGAGGCAGACATGGAAGTGATTCTGAAGAGAATGAAAACAGTTGTGAAAAGCTTTGCTGAATAATATTTTATGCAACTAGTTTATAATGTTATGCTTGATTGCCTTCGTACCAATTTGAAACTTCGCTTGTAACGTAGCTCGTTATTAAAACATATAATGCAACAAATAATGCATTTCAAAATGTATGTTGCTAAAAAACATTACAAACGAATTGCTTCTGCTAATTTTTGTAGAGCAGCATAGTAGTTGTAAATTTATAAAACCAATAATAATTAATTTTGGAAATATTTGAAAGTAGTTTTCCGGTTGGCAACATAGTTTGTATTATGACGTCACGCAGGGAGGACGACCAATTAGAGCGGGTAGAGTGGACGGGATGTATATAACGATTTTCCAAAGGATGAGCCAAAGTGACAGTTCGCGAAAACAAGTAAACATCACATGTATTTCAGAGAAGTATCCATCCGCCGCGACAGCTGTTCAGCCACTCCCCTTCGTAAAGTGCTAATGGCTCCTGTGAGCATCCCTATGCAGAATTCTAAGAGTTTCGCTGAGGTATATACACGTACGCGAGTCCGGGAAATATTAAAATTTAATTACGTATGTGGAAAATCTCCTAACATGCTCTCACAATCAGTAAAAGAAAACTGCCACGAATGTAAATGGAAAGCTCTCAATCACAGCTCGCCACACAACAGCACGAGGACCGGAACTACGTGCATCGGTACGCATCTCGCAGTCAAGTCTCGGTTTTAAAATATAATATTTATCACACACGAAATAAATTCAATGTAATGTATAAAGAAAAAAAGAATTTTTACAGAAGAGCACATAACACTGCACTTCCTAATTTCAATTTTTTCTCATGGCGCACTATATTTTTGTCGGACGAGGGCATCACAAAAGGAAGAGTCGAAACCATTTACAAGTTAGCCAACTGCAAACGAACGAATACGGGAGGGGAGTCTAATGGGCTCAATGGCACGACGACAACAGAACCTTCAGTTATAGTGCCAGCACTAGCTGTCACTTTGGCTCATCCGTAGGAAAATCGCTCTATTGGCTCAGGGTGACAACTGTCACCGCAGTGTCTATGGCCGGGGGGCTGTAGGGTTCGAGTTCCGACGGTTGCGTATTTTCAACACTAACTAGGTCGAATTCATCCACTGTTTGGAGGAGAATTCTGCCGGCTATTGTGATAGGTAGTTTTCCGTTTCTCTGATCAATACCAAGTGAATACTGGCGCAGTATCTTAAACGAACCACGGACCGCGAATGACCATTCCTTTCTTATCATTCCCCTCTCCGTCCCCTTACACACAGTTTTGCGTACGTGCATATGTCCGGGAGTTAGAGCATGTTCCGACTAGGACAATGCCAAGTTGGCGGACATGCCGTGAGAGGTAACCAACGTGGTGTAGGTTGGCGCCGGATCTCACGTTCTAGCGGAGAAGGAAAGCCGCTACCTCCCGGGGTATAATATGCACCACATTCACGGGACTAATGACCATAGTTAATGCGACTGTAAACTCAAAATAATCATTGTGCCTGGGCAGTTGTACTACCTATTCTTTTTGTCATTCCGCCTACCGGAGAATGTTCGCATGAAATCAGTACATTTCTGTAGCTTGAATACAAACAAAGAACACATCAGAACATCATTTTTAAGAAATATTATTTATATGACAATTCATTGATTAAATTTTTGTGTTGCTAGTTTTAATTAAAAGCGTGATGAAAGTAAACAACTTGAGCTCTTTGAAATTCGGTGTTTATGGCTTGTCCATTTACACCCGTTTCATACCGAAATTTCTATTGACAGAAAAAGGTCTTGTTTCTGCCCGTCCGTGGTTAACGCCGTCTAAAATATTCAGACGATTTTGCCCAAAATAGATATTGCGTGATCAATTTAAAGGGACTCAAGACCCTGCGAGTTTCAAACGGATATTTAATTTTTTGATGGTACTTGTAGCCCCCATTATTTTCAAACTTTTCTCAAAAATATTCCCAATTTTTATTATTATTATTAAACGTTGTCCTTAAAAATGGCACGGGTATCATTTTCGTTGAAATATGAGTTTTGAAATTGCAAAAGTTTGAATTTTTGTTTGGCGCCTTCCTACAACTTAAATATTGAAGACAGAGATTTTTTCTTAATGAAATCTGCTGTTCAAAGACATCTTTAGTTATGGGTCAATATTTCGAAAATATTAGTTTTCTCGTAATTTAATTTTGATTGAAATATAGGCAATTTTTAAATAATTATTTTCACAAAAACTGCTCCAAATTTTTTTTAAATTCCTTGTGTGTAGCAAAGGACAGTAAAAAAACTAGTGCTGGTCCCATTTTCGACAAACTATTTTCGAAAATTGCAAAAAATAAATAGTCGCATTAAAATTAGAAGTAAATGAAAACTACTAGTTTTCATGTAGTTTGTGCTTGGTCAATGCAAATGTTTTTCCCCTTTTTCCCCAGAATAATGAATGTTCAAAAATTTGCGCAGGTCCAATGCCATTGAACTCTGAATTTTGGAAAATTGTAAAAGTTGTGAGATTTGCGAGAAGTATGTTCTATTGTAGCATCACTAGTTTATTTCAGGTGACACCCGTGGGTGTCGTGACAGCTAAATTGGAAAATGCTGTTCGAGAAACACTGTGACTGCTCAGTTGAACATAGAACATCATTGTTTCAGTCAGTGGTCCTTCTGACGATTTTTTCTCTTTTTAAATGTATAAGTTCTTTCCTCTATTACTTTCGTTTCTTTTTTTCTTGTTTTATTTTTTCTCTTACTCTTATTCTTTTCCTATTCCCTACTCACTAATCCTATTATGACTAAAGTATACGGGCGTGAGTGTTGGAATCCTACTTAAGGCATGGATGTTTTTGTGATGTGTTCGAAGCTTGGTAGCCGTAACTTAGCTCCATGTGTCTCATCACCAGCTGTCATTCATTCGTCATCCTTTCACATTACCCTGTGGTTATGTGTGTGCTAAGATGGACGTATGGATTTCCTTGGCTTAGTAAAACAGAGACCCGCCGAGATGGGGCTGACGGCTTCCTTGGACACGCTTCTGAGGGTGCAGCAGTCGCAGCAGCAGTTGAGAGAATTGGCAGCTGCCCAATGTCGTGCCCTGTGTACTTTTCCATGCCACGTTGAGGATCATGGAGAAACAATCGTTTGGGTTTGGCCAAGGCGCGTGACAAATGTGAAACTATACAAAGATAAAATTGGAGTAGAGAAAATGTGTGTTTTAAGAAATTAGAAATGAAGGAAATGCCTTACCTATCCTATCTTCTCTCTTTCATCTGAGATACAATTTATGTAGATTTGTGGTATTTTTTATTCCAATAAACTTAGTGATTTTTGTAGAAATCTAATCACATTCTAGTGAGAGTATTGTTCGAATCACCCAATGTAACTTGGATCAATTCAAACCTTATGCACATCTTGCTAATTTTTTGTGAGTATTGCTTTAATCAACATGCTTCATTTGAGTTCTTTAATTATGGTTCCAATAAATTCCACAGTCATTATTAAACTACTCTCAGTTATTTTGTGTTTGGGCAATTGTGACTGCATTTTTATTTTACTTTATTCTAACAATATGATAATTTTCATGTAATGTAATGGTTACTTCCTAGAAGTGAACTGTAATACATCAATGCTACATGCTAGAAAGTTGCTCAGTAACAGTATGTGCTTCACTTTAGTAAGAAAATATTTGGCTGCATGTTCAGCTGTTTATGCGTTTCCGGACATTCAGAAAATTGCTGCTAGGTAAAATAAAAACAAAGTTTTGTTTCTGAAACGATGTGCATGTATTTCCCTGTATTCATTCTTTCTGTTGCATTACATACCTCTTAGAGAAAATTTCATTGTAGTAATTGTTGTTTATTGTGACCTAATTGATTGGTAATGTCTTGTCAAATATAAGAAATAATAACACATTAAGATAGTGTCAATTTTTAAATACTGCTTCTTTATACATTAAAGAAGAACATAAGTTTATTTCTTTAAATAACAAAATACCAAATAGTATGTACATACCATGGGATATTATGAGGTATTAAATGTAATTGCATCAAATAATGTTGATTATATGAAACCTTTGTTGCAGAACAAGATTTTTTTTTCTTTCCCTCATATATTCCTGAAAGAATTTTCATTCTGCAGTTGATAGTACATTATATAATTTTGTTTATCTATCTACATTTGAACTTTTTGTGTTAAATCATTTTATACAAGTTTATTCTGTTTGTACTAAAGATATTCACATAATAATAATAATAATAATAATAATAATAATAATAATAATAATAATAATAATAATACAGTTGAAATGAAAGAAGGTATACATGAGTAAACAAAATTATATTACTTGGATATGTATTGTGAGTATAGGATGTGTTGATGGATTCAAAAATACCCAAATGTGTGTATTTTCGTGTTAATTTCTTCATACAATTGACCTTTAAAACATATCAAATCTTCTATTACGAGGAATTGTCTATGGAGAAATTGTCTATGAGAAAAATATAGAGGAAGCGGGTGGAGAATGCAGAGGAGCATGCACAGTAAACTCCCCCAGATTGTTGTGTTGTAAGTTAATGTCATGCAGAAACTCTTCTTTTAACTTGTAGAGATATCAAACCATGGATGGTATGAATAATAAAGAAGCATTTGCTCAGAGTATTCTCTCACGAACATGAGCATTTCGTCTGATTGGTCTCTAATCAATAAGCTTATGCTCAACTTCTTATGAATAAAAATATTCTCAGAGTGATGAGTATATTCTCAAGGCAGATAGAGGATATTCTAATTTGCATATGCAGCTGAAGCGATTTTATTCCGATTCGCGCGGTTATAAAACTGTTGGAGTGCTTTAACCACTGGCGTAGCGTCAGGGGACGCTAAGATGCTGAGCATCCCCACGTAAAATAGTAATCAAAGGACCCTAAATATTGTATTGATAATCTTGCAAATGAGCGAAACACGTTTCGTATTAATTTTAAGTGATTTCCTATTATTGAATTTGGCGCGTTGTTACAGTGTACACGTAAGCTACCGCGGCTCGCGTCAATGACTTCTTGGCTGTCTGGATGACGCCGCGTAGTGGGCTGAGAGGCCGACATTTCGCCTGTCATGTCGCAGGCTTCCTCAGGGCAGAGACACCGCGTTGCTGCGCATCGGGTATCTATATTGTCCGGCCTGGGGGCCGCGTGGGGTAGGTGCACCGTGATTGGCGGAGGGGTCCCTCTGGCTGGAGGACTGTGCCAACCCGGGCCTCGCGCCGGCCGTCCTCGTGGTCGGACGGCGTAGGGCAGCCCCCTAGCAATCGCGGATCGGTGCTAATAAGGCTTTCTAGACGTAGTTAAGGTTAAGGCCGGCGTCCGCGTTGATGTTGTGCGGCCGTCTATTGGCCTGGCCTCTGGCAGCTGGGATGCTAAAATGATTCTAGCGTTTGCCGCGAGATTGCGAAGGGCAACGACGCATGCGCAGTCGGCGAGGTTCCCCCTCCCTTCTTCACTCCTGTTCCAGAGATTCTCGGGTGTCTCGCTCGCATACGACTGCGAAAAGAGGCTTAGGAGCAAGTTGTTCGTTTGTTGCCAAGAGCGCAGGACACTTCAGGTTGTCAGTGAAATATCTTTCTCACTCGAGGTTCTCTGCTTGATCATGGGTACAAACAGTAGAAATAGTGCTGGCCTACTATTTCTTAATTAATATCTAAGAAGTTAAATTCTTACTTAAATATTATTTTGAACTGAAATGTATAAATTCGCAAGTGATCTCATTGCCAATCTCGCATGAGAATTAAATTGAGCCATTGCACAATTCGCTTTCAAGAAGTCTCCTGACATAAATCTGTTGTAACAATGGAGTATTGTAACATTCGTTTCGATCAAATGGATTCTAGGGAGCATTTAAGATCATGTCTTCAGTTCGCGTTATTGTTGAGCATCCCCAAATGCGCGAGTCACGCCGTCACGTCACGTCACGCCACGCCACGCCACGTCACGCCACGTCACGGCCACGCCACGTCACGCCACGCCACTGGCTTTAACTTATCTAGTGTGCCTGCTGCCAGTGCTGTTGTTTATGAAGTCTGTCGTTACTTTGTTGCGAGTGTTTTTCGAACTTATGCTTCGTTTTCATGCGGAATGGAGCAAATACAATACGGAAGAGTTTTTTTAGTTGCCTACGGTATTGCTCAATGATAAACGCTCCTGTGGAATAACCTATTTTATGAACCCTTTCTAATTATATTTCGATTTATTTTTAATGCCACATCGAGTTAAAAAAACAAACAACGGAGAGGGAAGGCAGTCTCCAATAGGGAGCGTCAACATCACTAGTGTTGAACGTTCGCAAATGTCTGCTCAACGGGGCTGGTGACCGCAGCCATATGCTTACCCCGTGCTAGCCGCGCAAGTGTGTAGCAGCAACACAGCGTAACTTCACCTTGAGGTGCCATTATAAGTAAATCGTAGCGTAATTAAACGTGGACAATGCCATAACCTCTATTTCGAAAACGGTATTGCCATTGTTAATTTCATTATTTCGTTATCTAAACTTTCTCGTATTTTGGAGCCTACGCTAAGTCAGGCCAGATAACATTCATACTACCAGACATATTCACATGTACCTACATTACATTAGTTTAAATAACCTTCTCTATTAATATATTCATCCCCAAGGATCTTAAATTTTAAATAGGAATGTGTACACAATACTTGGCGCAGATAGAGGAAATAAACGTGGATTTGTTCTGGCCCTTGATTTTTTATTTATTTCCTCTTCGGATTGTATGAATTTAATCCATATGGGGCAGTTTCTATTTTACGGTCTATATCGTCAACAATGTTTTTTGAAACTTCTCTGTCCGGAAAATGTTCTAATCCCCACTAACACCTGACTGAAAACATCAAGATCACATACTTACAAAAATATGCTCATTTTCGTTTCATATGAACGAAAGTACATAGTTTCCATATTTTTCTCGATGGAAACAAACTTATTTAACATTTCGTAAATCGTAATAAACTCTATAAGTTGTATCACGCTGTATTTGCGTATCGCCGAACATGTTTTAGTTTTTGAGGTTCATAAGACAAAGCCATTTCGTGACAGATTCCTACTTACAACAAAGGTACGGTAACCTCACCGTTGAGCTAAAAGTGATGCACCTCAAGACCAGACTCGAAAGAATCTGAGTATATGCTTGAGGAAGAGTAAATTCTGTTTTTATTCATGTGGATGCGAACATATGCTCTCCTGAGCGTAGGAAATGAGTATTTTCCCGAGTTTGAGAATTTACTCTTTTCAGAATATTCTTGAAACCTATATTTTAAATTTGGGGAGTAGTTTACATGAAGTCCCTCAGGACATTTTCAAAATAATTGCTCCAACGTTTTTGATTCAATTTTGTTGTTGAATAGTGCGAAGGCCATTTAAGAGAGTGGCGCAGGTCTCATTTTCGTTGAAAACCCCGATTTTTAGAAAATTGCAAAATATAAATAAAACTACAAAATTGAAGGTAGAGATTTTTGTCTCAAACAATGTCTATTGTACAAAATTCTCTTTAAAAAAAGGTTATGTACAAATTTTTGAAAAATCTAGTGGACTCTGCGTAATTTGCGCTTGAAATGTACGATTTTTCCCCTCAAACCGCTCTAAATGTTTTCTTTAAAGTTTCTTCACGTATGTAATAAGAGACGGTAAAAATATGGTGCTACTTCCATTTTCGGGTATCGGTCGGTTTTTCGAAAATTAAAAAAAAATTAAAACTACAAAATTGAAGATAGAGGTTTTTGCCTCAAAGTTTGTTGTACAAAATTAGCTTTTTAAAAAAGATCATGTACAATTTTTTAAAAAAAGAGTGATTTTTGCATAATTTCTGCTTGAAATTAATGAAATATATCGTCGAGGTAATCACAATAGTTCGCATGTAAAAAAATCACTTTTTTATTACACCATTGTGATCAATTTCAAGAACTGCTGCAGTTGCAATAAGTTGTAAGACGTACTAATGAAACACCGAATATGATCTTACATTTGTCAAAGTGACTATCAGGACAAGGAGAGGTAGATAACGATTTTCGTTCCTCTTGAAAACTTTGATAGATTTGACATACGATCCATTGCGGGTACCACGACGGTATACAGTTTTCACACTATGGACCACGAGAAAAAATGAATGGATGATATGAAAAATAATTAATTTAATTTTAATTACAATTTACTATTGAAAATGCCAGTATTAATTATATTTTTACTTTCTCGCTTTTTTACTTTTTACACAATTTGTATTCTCAATGTATTGAAACGTTCCTTTTTAAGCAACCCGCAAAGCTTAATACAAATTTCGCAACAATTCCCCATCGATATTTGAGAAGCTAATTGTTGTCGAACGTCGAGATGATGGCGGTGATATAATACAGCTGATTTATTTAGTCCAGCTGGCGGTGATGTAACTCCTAGGCCGAGAGCCAATTCTTCCGTTTGCGATGAATTTTGCTGCAGTTTTTTAAAAATTACTCCTGAGAATACCTCAGGCCGGTGAAGTATGTTATATACCATTTAATATCATTTGATCACTACAAAAATTTACTGTGTATTGAATAAAAAAAGGTACATTAACCGTATAACTTCTTCAATAACTTAAAAATATGCCGCGAAAGTTTTCCATAAGAGCCTGTTCTAATTTATACTTTTATTCAAGAAGTAGGCCCATAAGGGCCAAATTGTTTAATATCGTGTTGCAGAACAGAGATGTTACTTTCATGTAAAGTATTTTGGGGGTACATCATCGTGGTCGATCCAACGAAAATGCTATCTTAGTTTTATTTTCCTGCGCTTCGTTTGAGGCGGTGTCAGTATATAGAAAGGCGGTAATAAATTAACACTCTAGGACGACCGACCATTTTGACGGCCACAACATATTCAAAGAATGTTTTATTTATTAAAATGAAGAGTAAGCCATTGTGATTACTTGACTTTAAATGTATTTATGATGTAAAGTATATGTGAAAATTTCGAAACCATTCATCCACTCGAAATTGTTATATTTGTCGATTTATCTTAAACGTCCTATAGCCGTCAAATTGACTGCTTCCCAATAGCTGCTAAACTCAAGGTTGCCAGATGTCAATACTAATGAATTTCCCCAAATGACCTCTCCAATGAAACAAAATTCCCCAAATTTAAAACGAAAAATATTCACCAAATTATGGACCAACATGAGCTGTCTCTGACAATTACAATTGGCGGTCCCCTGAAATTCAAATAATTCAAATTAACCAATCATCGTTCTCTAAGCTTCTCGAAGCCGTATACTGTCTTCGTTCTCATGTGTTAACTTTCTTGTTACATACGTGTATACAGAGTATATTCGTAGTATAGAGAAAGTTATGCTGTGGAAAATCGATTTCGTGATTTCAACGGAAATACAAGTGATGTGGTCTCCTGATACCGAAGATCGTGTTTTCTTTTTCCTAAACGTCACACGTCACACGTGCTAGTGAACACCACTAGCACCCAATTTACACAATTCGACTGTTTTTTAATTTTTTTTTTAATTTCTGGGTTAGTTTTTCTTTCTGAACAAATATATTTACTTCTTCTGTAAATAATAAACAATTTACATATATCTGGAGTGTTTCTATGCTTCTGCAATGTAACTTTTTGCCTAGAAAGCAGTTTTTCAAACCAACTTTTGAGTGCTTATTACGACTCAGCCATTCAGAATATTCACGTAGTTTACTAGACAATGCTTAAAATCGCCTCAGCTTATTTTCGAAGTTTTCTCCCCAGATACCTGTATGTATGTATGTATGTACGTATGTATATGTATATATATATATATATATATATATATATATATATATATATATATACATACACATATACACACACTATTGTTCACTATTCTGTCATGTGACATCCTATTAAGATGACCAACTCAACTTCATCTTATGGCTTTGATAAAATTTAATGTGTTTTTGATGTTTTTGCATATTGTCCAGTTCGGAATTGTTCCTAAATCGCCAATCTTCATTGGACATTTTTAAGTGGTCCAAATATCCTTCTCATAATCCGTCTTTCAAAAACCGCAAGACGTTGCCCTTTTCTTTTGTAGTCCACGTTTCTGCGGCATACGTTACAACTGGTCTAATAATTGTCTCATACAGTCTTAGTTTTGCGCCCTTTGATAACATTTTATTTTTAAATGTAAATGTGCAAAATGTGCTGTTTCCCGCTACTATTCTTGCTTTTGTTTCTTCTTCCACATCATTGTTGCAAGTAAAACTTGGGTCCCAGGTACTTATGAGCTAACTTCTTCATATGCTTTATTGTTAATGTGAATTGGAGTTAACTGGGTGACTTTGGCCTTACATCTAATGTATTTTGTTTTTTGAACATTAATGTTTAATCCATAATGGATTGAGTTCTCACTTAACTCCTGGAAGAATTGCTCAAGCGCCTTCTTAGTACGTGCAATCAGCAGTACATCATGTGCGTAGGCTAGGCATTGTTTCAGTCGTGTTGATATATTCCCTTTTATATCGACCTGTGTTAATATTTTATCCATGACCATGATGAACAATGACGCTGATAGTGGATCTCCCTGTCGTACTCCAAATTTGGTATAGAACTCTTTCATTTGTTTGATAGTTTATCCTGACCTTGGCCTTTGTACCCACCAACGTGAGCCGTCTTAATAATTGTAATTTTGTTGGCACTCCGTACTCTAGGCATACAATTAAATAACTTGTGTTAAAACCGAATCAAATGCTGGCAAGTAATCCACGAACATATTATATAACTCGAAATCATGTTCTATACATTTATTGTATATTTGGCGCAATGTGAAAATGTGATCTATTGTCGTTGTATTTGGTCTAAAACCTGCTTGGCAGTCGTAGTTTTCCTTCGAGAATCAATGACAAGCTAATATTCATTAAAATTACAAATATTTTATGTACTATATTCAGCAAGGTTATGTCTGTAGTTTTGGCACTCATATTGGTTTCTTTTATTGGAAATAGGGAATATTATTCCATCGCTCCACTGATCTGGCATTTTCTCTGTCCGCCATATGTCTGTTATTAGTTTGTGGATCTCTTTTTAAGGTCCTTCCTCCGTATTTGATTAATTCTGGGATTATAGTGTCTGAACCAGCCGCCTTGTTTGATTTTAGATTATCAATAATGTATCAGATTTCATTATATGAAAGTTCTGTTACTTTGTTTTCTTCACATATTATTCTTTCTTCACTGACATCGTTATTATCTTCAATGTTCACAAGGTCTGGCGGTTTAAACGCTTCTATAAAATGTTATTTCCATCCTTGCTATATTTGACTTTCTTGTGTTAGTACGTTAGCCTCTTTATCTCTGCACATACCGTAGTTACGGCCTTTAAATTTGAGTCCTCCAATATCGGAGAACAACTTCCTAGCTTCATTTGTTTTAAAACTTTCATTTATTTCACTTAGCTTCCCATTTATACAACTCCTTTTCTTTCTTTGACAGATTAAGTTTACTTTCCTTCTTTCCTCCTGGTATAATTCATTTGCACTTCTAGTTTTGACTTGCAAATATTTGGATCTGGCGTTGTTCTTTGCTTGCACCGCAATGTGACATTCTTCATCCCACCATGCGTTTTTCGGTATTTTACGCTCTACTCCAATTGTTTGTGTGGAAGCATTAAGTATGAATTTGCTCAGTTCATTCCATTTCTCGTTAGCGTCTTCCACCGGCACTCCTCTTTCCTAATTGTTCCGCTAATAAGCGGCAATATGCTCTCCTTTTGTCTTTACCGAATAATGATCAGAGTCTGTCTAATGATTAGAGTAATGCATGTACATCTTCTATCAGATCTATTTTATTTTTGTTTACTAATACGTGTTCTATCTGCGTCACTTTTCCTGTCTGGGGAAAGCAATGTTCCTATATGAATAGGTTTATGTTTGAATTGCGTGCTCATTATCACGAGGTCGTTAACTGCTGCTAAATCACAAAGAAACTCACCATTTTGGTGTGTGGGTTCATGGATTGTGTGTATACCTGATAGTTCTCGGTAGGTTTCTTCCTTCCCTAACTGTGCATTGAGATCTCCGAGCTACACCAGAATATCGGACTTCGGAAATTGTTCAATAGTCCTCTGCAATGAATCGTAAAACTGTTCCTTCTGCTCAGTATCTTGATCATTGGTGGGTGCATACACGTTTATCAGGGTGATGTTATTAAATTTGACTTTTAGTCGTACCTTAGTATTTCATTAATTGGAGTAAAACCAGTCAAATGACTTTGCATATCCTTCCTTATTTGGAATCCTGTTCCAGCTTGTCCGGATCTTGATTCTGCGCCTTTATAGTATAATGCAAACTTTCCTTTCTTCAAACAACCCGTGCCTGTCCACCTCCCTTTTTACAGCGCTACTACGCTCAGTTGTGTTTTCTCAATCTGGTCGGTCAATTCGTGTGGTTTCCCTAGTTTTGCAACATAAGTTGCTTTTACCTAAATTCACCATTTTATCAGTGCACTGGTAAAATTATTTCCTTATCGGCCAGAAATGCCTCGATACTTCAAAAGACAATATGTTATGCTTGTTACAAATATTATTGCTGGTTATATTGTACACTTCCAATTTTGATTTATACAAGAAATTTAAAGTATTAGGATTGTGATAAGCTACTCACTCATTGAAGGTCATAATATAAAGAATCGTTACATCAAAATTATTGACCTATTTCTTCATAGCCGCTGTTTTTAACATATGTCTAACATCTTAAATTCTTCATTACATACCGCTTTGCTATCCCTATGTGCATGATATGGAATGCACATTTGTTAGGGTATGCAATGCACCTTCCTCCCGACGAAATGCGGTTTGCATTCAGTCTTGACGGTCGCTGCATGACGGCCGAAACCTTAGCAACTGCCTTGAACGCTGTGTTTCCCGGATAGCCAAGAATCTTTTGGACTCCTGCCTCAGAAGCCTGCGTTTCCAAATCGTTCGGAAGTTTGTCCAAGAGGTGAACAGCTGACCGCAAGCGTCATGGTCGCAACAATACCTTCGACCTACGAGACACTTTGTACATGCCAGACTTGTGTACAAACGTTCTGTCTAAAGGGAAGATTATGGATTAGGACAATCGTGTTCTTTTTGACAAAACATCTGCGCAAGTTTTGGATCCGGAGAAGAAACGTTGCTCGTCGAGCGATGAAACTGCCTGAACTAAGTCGAAAAGTCAAGAACCTGGTGTGGAGTGGCCGAAACTGACCATCTTATCCCCCCAGGTGTCCTCTGTAGTACATCCGATTTGCCCACTTGAAAGTTGGTGTCTCCGAGAATCACGGAAGAATGGAATACTGTAAGGAATCGAAGCCGCCGATTCCGAGGTCGAACTCAGCAAAATTTCTCTCCTGGGGAAGTTAGTGCAGAATAATTTCCGAAGAATGACAAGTGGTCCCTACGAGGAGAGTTGAACTACTCGCGACGTCTACGGAGTCCCCTGAAACGGGAATGCGCACTTATTGGTGACGGTCATCGATTATGTGCTTTGGTAGTACGAAATTCGACGGACAGAGTTGACATAATCAACGAATGCCGTGGTTTCAAGGAGGTGCTGGGGATATACCGGAATCATGCATCGTTTCAGCATCCCAAAGGGAAAAGTTCGGGCAGAACAACCGCAGCCTCATACATTTGTGCCTCGCACCATTCTGGACGAAAGCTGTATTCACGGCGAATAGCAACAGAAATTACGCGTTCTCTCAACGAGCGTACCCTCTCTCCCGTAATCTGGCTGGACAATTCGCAGAGTTCAGGGAAGTTTTACCCTCGCGGTGTGAAGGGGAGTTTTAGCGGGTATGTCGAGCAATCGAAAGGATTTCCAATCTGTTTCTGAAGAATGCGAGGTTATCACGCAACATCTAGGTCCTCAACACATTGCCAGTTTTGTTACAAAGCGTGTTACTCCGACAGACGTGTGATATCTTCAGTTATTTACTCAGAGATCAGATAAAGGTGATCTATTTATCGAAGTTTGACTTAGGCTTCAAAACGGAGGAAAGTGTCCCAATTTAGATACGGGTGACTGCATTCCCACTGAAACGACGAAACCAGCGAATTCGAATCAGAATCTGCTCCTGAAATCCAAGTGCAGAGACGTCGGTCGGGAAGATGGAGAGTAGACGTACGGGGGAATGTGGGAGACATGTAGAGAACAAGGAACGTAATGAAGGGTAAGAATTCCTTACTGGTCTCGTCGATATTTCAACTCAGCCGTTTCTATTCTCAACAAGAGCGAGTGAATGTCGCCGATAGTGGATGAACTTTTCTCCATCTTGGGGAACAAAACGGAATTTAGTCGATCGGCGGAGCGACAAAACTGCCATCGGATGCAGCTTTGTGCTGAGGAACAAATACGGGGCAAATGAAGCAATCGGGAGGAAAGCCAGAGACGTTACCAGGGGGTTTTCTTAGAGACCCCGAGGTCTATATTGAGACATTCGCACAAGTTCCAATACTCTCCTCAGTTAAGCTCGCAATCGATTTGGTTGCTAGCAAAGACATAAACACTCAACAGTCCGTCGCGACATCCGCGTATTTGAGTAGCGTCACCAACGAAGATATATACGGTGCCTGAAGTGTAGAAGGTCCTTCAGTTAATCATTAGAGGACGTGCACCACTGCATATTATATGGGAGGATAAGGTCACAGTGAAGTCATTAGAAGAGGATTTTGTGCAGAAAGAAGGCCCTTCATGGCCTGAAGCAAGCTGATCGTTGTTGGTACAAACATTTCTGCAAGAAGCTGTCAGTACACTAGCTTTTAAAGGCGGTGACAAGGTCTGATGTAGATGGTCACAAAGTAATAACCAGAGGCCCAGTAATTTGTAAAACATATCGTGGTGGGCCACAGTGGTGATGTGCGATTTTCTCGTATTGCCAGAAAAGGAAATTTATAACGTGTTATAACTACCTTAATTTTTTTAAGTTTTGGGGGCGAATTTTGGAATGACTTAATGATAACGCTATTTTCAGCACAGCTGGAGTACGGGGTTCTTGCAAAAATTCCTTCTAGATCAGGGATTGGGTCAATAGTGTCTGGAGTAGAGTCCAAAACGAGCCCGGCGTTACTCTTGGCCGAAGGGGTACGTTATGGACATTTTGGATTGCTTTGAGATGTCTAATAGTAAATTTGTAGTTATGTCGATCGGGCGTGGAGTGATGTTGGCGAAATCGTCCACTTCACCTCCCTAGAGGCAACAGTAATGTTTACTGTCTCACAGTCGCGACGCGACCAGATACATTGCTTACCGTGAACATGTTAGCCAGTCAACGACACCTTGGATAAATACCACTGGTAGGCAACGAAGATGGTACTTTACCATTTCTGCACCTCTGGGTTCGGAATCAGCTATCGGATCCGGGAGTGAAGGATTGATTGGATTCGTGGACGTCACTTGGGCAAAGTGTATGGACAATATGAGATCTACATAGCTTGATGAATAGCGAACACTTGCCTGGGAATGAAGAAACAGCAGACAGTAACCTTGTCCACCGAGGCAGAGTGCATGGCCCTGAGTGAGGCTTCCAAGGAGGCAATGCACATTGTTTGGTTGATGATAAGGGTTAAGAACGTTACCAATATATCCCATGTTGTACGACATCAGAACCCGAAAGTTTGCCGGAAACCTTGACTTTCGCTTGAAAACCAATCATAACAATGTGCGACATTATTACTTTTGAGAAGCTCTCTCAGCAGGGTCACGTGCCTATTGACCAGAACGACAGGCAAGATTACACCATTGGGAATTCTTTAACTCTTATAGGACCAAAGACCTGGAAGAATAATGCCGGCCCAGTTTTTGAAGGACACTCAGTGCATTCATTCTGTGCATTCTGCTGGCACATGATGCATGTGGTGATTTATCCAAGTACAAAGTGATGGGCCATGCGAGCTGTGTAAATTGTAGACTTTGTGATATGTGGTACCTTTCTCATATTCCATCAGAATCTTCAATAGCATTTCTCCCTGATCTTTCTTTGGCATGAACAAAAATTGCCTAATTCAGTACAAAATAAGAGGTTGTAAATCATTACTTTCGAGGAATAGTTCCCTTATTACCCAACTGTACATGAAAATAATAAGTTTCATTTAGATTTAGAATTGTTTAAAAATTTTTGGGTGAATATTTTTCTCTGGGGAAACTTCATGTTTGCTTAATTTATCTCATTTAACTTCAGCAATTGTTAGTTTTGCTTTTTGTCCCTTTTCGGTGAATCTCCAGTGTTCCTATAATGCCTAACTTTTTAAATTAATGAAAATAACTTCTTTGGGAAGTGCTAAGTGTGTTCAAATAAAGATGTCTTATATTGTTAGATATTTAAAATTTTAATTTATTTGTTGCAATTGCCGAATACATTTGGTAAGACAAGGAAAATGCTTATTTTAATCACAGTTTTATGCACAAATATACAATTTACAAGTCACTGAATTTTACAAAACGATAATTGTATAAGATTTATTACACAAAGTATACAAAGATTTATCTCAGCATCGTTTTAACATTATTACCAGACAATGGCTATCGATAGTTTATTATTTGTTTTATATCTTTAAAGAAATTGAAGATTTTATTGATAAAATGCAATGCAACGCAATAAGGCTTATTGCTCATGAGAGGAGGGGTTGAGATGAAATATGTTTCAGTATATAATTTTTACGCAATTCATTTTCATACCCTTTTGAATGATTTGAACGGGGGATATTTTCAAATCGATCATCTAGCTATAGGCTTTATCATGCTATACAAGTACAGTTACAACCAAGCTGACAGCTATACTATATCATTTGTACCTCTATAAATGTTGAAACAGCGTGAGTCACAAACACAAGTGTAGGAGCTATAATAAGCAGCTGCTGTGCATGTGGTTGTTGCTCAAAAATGCTGTTTTAGCTCTTATTTATAGAAGATTAGCTTGCCAGATGTGGCAATTTTGTGCCCGGCTGTTGCTTGCTGTAAAGTTGTTTGCTCTACAGACTGCCCGGAACCGCCCGAAGCGTGGCAGTGGTACCGACACTCCCGAGAGTGAGATGGACAAAAAGTCGTGCAAGTCCCCCGCTAGTAATGCATCCTCTCCCAGTGACAAGAACAAAAAGAAGGTAAAGTGTTGCTGTGTTGTGGCTTCTTCTGGTAGTGCAGTGTACTGTTTAGCCACAACTTCCGTTTCCCCTGCCGCCGATCTGTCAGTAAAGTTTACCCTAAAATGTTTTGTCAAATTGTGGTTGAAAATTTTATTTGTTTTAGTTAGCATTGACAAACTGAATTTATGTAGTCTTATCAGTTGTCTCATTTAAAGTTAATGTAGGCAATTTATAAAGTATGTCTTAGCTTGTGTTGATGTTGTGTGCATGTTTATAGGGTTAGTATAGTGTGTACAAGTTGTTACCAAGAAATGTGACTGGAAGAAAGCAGTGTTACGTAGATGTTCGCTTAAGTGTGTTCGAATGTTTGACAATTTGCAAATATTTTATTGTTCTGTATGTTTTACCTTACTCAGTCCAACAAAGAAGCTAATGAACAAAATTAAATTTTTGTAAGCTTCTTTGTATATGAGCAAATTCTAGAACGTAGACAGAAAATGTTGCATGGGACTTTTAATTCGTTTTTCAATATTTGATGTGGACAGTATGTGCAATGGTTTCATCAACCATTTGCAGCGCATGTGCGTTGCTATGGGGCAGTTAGAGAGTCGAGATCTACATGTCTCAGTAGTTCTTGAAAGCAAAGTAATACTTCAGAATAGACTTTCCAACTTTACCTACAACACTCGTCAGTTGCCCCATTTGTTGTGTGTGGATGATGAATAAATTACATTGAAGATGCATCTGCAGATTTCATGCGTACTGAGACTTACTAATTCTGAATTTTTCTTTGTTCTAGTCAAAACCAGACACTCCTACAAAAGGTCGTAAACGAGCCCAAGTGGAAATGGAAAATGAAGAAGATAAAGAAATATCATTGTTTAAAAGGAAGAGGAATGATAGAGCAGATGTAAGATCATTGAATTGTTATCTTGTGAGCAGTTCACATCTATTGTATTATGAATGCATGGTAACAATTTGTTGATGTGCTGATACTGTGACTGATTTTATTCTGTGAGGGTGGAGAATTACTGCACTTCATTGCCAGATAAATCAGATTTATTGTCAGTGGTTAGCTTCAATGAAGTAATAACAGCATAGGGAAATTTCTGCACAGGTAGACAGTTTTGGGTTATACTTTTTTGTTCAAGATATTAACGATTTAATATCATGAAAACATAACTGAGAACTATGTGTATTTTGTTACTCTAAAGTAATTTTTAAGTTTTCATTCACCAAAAATATTTAAATTTTCACTTTTTGGATTGTGTTCTTTAGTACAACATGCTGATGGACCAAAACACAAGGGATGTTGTACCTAAGAACATCGAAGGTTTAATGTTTTTTTTTTTTTTTTTTTTTTTTTTTTTTTTTTTTTTTTTTTTTTTTTTTTTTTTTTAAATATGCCAAGTTTATACCGTGTAATTCTTTATCAGTGAATATCATTTGACAGTTTAGTCACCCTTGAACTAGTAATGTACGTGAAATTAAAGGTTATACAGAAGATAAATACATTAATTTCAACAACAAACATATGTTTCATAATGAAGATTTTCTTTAAAATAAAAGTTACACTGACAGTTAATGTATTTTTATTCTTGGGAATTGAAATTGTCTTCTATTGTAACCTGCGAAAGATATTTGGGGATAAATTAATTGGGGGCCTCCAAAACGATTTTATTAGGTATATATAATTTCAACTACATATCATGACATCAAAAATTTGATACAAAAAAAGTGTAGCATTAAAAGGGATAAATATTAGAACAGTTGAAACCAATATTGTTAGGAGGCAGAGTGAAAGCCTTTGGATAGACGTTTTCTACCACAATGAAGATACGTACACGTTACCGATTGGTCCAAGACATCCAACCAGATATTACCTCCCTTTGTAATAGTTTTTTATCATTCAAACACTTTGCAATGAAGTGGCTACATTTTGTGTGATAGCGCAGTTACAAATTTGATCAGATGTACCAGTGGGCATCCGTTGATAAAAAAATATTGGTGGCCGTACATTCATCCTAGCCACATCAAAGGTAATGAAATAATTTTCCAAACAATTACTAGAACACAAAGCTAAAAGTGTGTATAAAAATTTGTATTTATGTTTTACGTATTGAGTCAGTTTTGATACTGCTGGACTTCAATTTAATTTTTTTTCATGATCATCAAAAACACATGCTCCTGACAAAAACGAGAAATCCGCCTGGCACATGCTATATGCTCATAAGTTGATAAACTTGAGACATAAGAATAGCCAAACGAGGACACTCAAAAAAATTTTGTAAACATTTTCACCATAAACAGCTCGTACGTTTTGGAACCAACTTAAGTTCGGCAAGAAACTGCCTTATTCAGTACTCCAGCCGGCTGGCTCGGTATATAGAACGATTTTCCTAAGGATGAGCCAAAGTGACAGTTCGCGTAAACAAGTGAACATCATATGTATTTCAGAGAAGTATCCCTCCGCCGCGACAGCTGTTCAGCTACGTCCCTTTGGAAAGTGCTAATGGCTCCTGTGAAAACATCCCTATGAAGTCTAAGAGTTTCGCTGAGGTATATGCACGTACGTGAGTCCGGGAAATATTTAAATTTAATTACGTATGTGGAAAATCTCTTAAGATGCTCTCACAATCAGTAAAAGAAAACTGCCACGAATGTAAATAGAAAGAAAAATGATTTTAAGCCGCAAACACGTGCACCGGTACGCATCTCGCATTCAAGTCTCGGTTTTAAAATAAACATAATATTTATCACACAAAAAGTAAATTCAATGTAATATATAAAGAAAAAAACTTTTACAGAAGAGCACATTACATTGCACTTCCTAATATCAATTATTTCTCGCGGCGCATTATATTTTTGTCGGACAAGGACACCACAAAAGGAAGTGTCGAAGCTATTTACAGATTAGCCAACTGGAAACGAACGAATGTAGGAAGGGAGTCTAATGGGCTCAAGGGCACAACGACCACCGAGCCTTCAGTTATGTTGCCAGCACTAGCTGTCACTTTGGCTCATCCTAAGAAAAATCGCTCTATACCTTCGAGCATAGAATATATAGAGGCGCCATAGTCGCTTCCTACCCTGCGGAAAGTTGAGGCAAACATGAAACGACTCCGATGACGTCACAGGTTGGCAGAAGACCGGTATCTACGTATGTTGGTCATTAAGAGACTATCTTTTCGTTCCAATTTTAAAAGAATTTGTGTACATAAGCTAATTATTTCTGCATCGTCGGTAAACAAGTGAAACCCAATAGTTTTCTTTTGATACTTTCAATAATTTTCAACGCGATATACCTTTTAAGAAACTAAAAATGTTCATTGATGGATTTTTCGAGTACATTTTCACTGTTACTCGTCTCTGTTTGGAACAAGGCAATAATTTATAATTTAGTACATCTAATTCCATGACTAAAGCGATTTTAGTAATAAAACAACAGGGTTTATCTCCCCCTTAGCAAAAGATACCGAGAAGAATTAAACTGAATGAATTTTAACTTGATTTATCTAAAAGTATAGGTTTTGGAGTTGCAAGTTTGACTTGCAGACCAATACTATTGTATTTGTATTTGTACTATTGTATTATATACCTTTTAAGAAACTAAAAATGTTCATTGATGGATTTTTCGAGTACATTTTCACTGTTACTCGTCTCTGTTTGGAACAAGGCAATAATTTATAATTTAGTACATCTAATTCCATGACTAAAGCGATTTTAGTAATAAAACAACAGGGTTTATCTCCCCCTTAGCAAAAGATACCGAGAAGAATTAAACTGAATGAATTTTAACTTGATTTATCTAAAAGTATAGGTTTTGGAGTTGCAAGTTTGACTTGCAGACCAATACTATTGTATTTGCATGAAGTCTCTTTTCTTCTAGATTTTCTCCAAGATTTTCACAATCCTCTCCCCCATAACTGAAAATATCTAGGACCGTATTGACAGCAATCTCCAGGTTCAGGCATATTTTACTTACTTGAAAGAATAGTTATGGATATTATATGGTATAAAAAAGGATTAAAACTTGTTTTTCTAAGGGTTGAGTATCTGAACATTAGGTATTTATATATTAAAATTAAAGAAAATACTTGTCAGATACTAATATTTTATTCTCAAAAAAAAAAAAACATGCATTCATTTCATTTTATTTTTCAATTTAACAGATAATTGGTTCAAATGATTATAAACGTACAGGTAAAAAATCATAACTCAAACTTTCAAACGAGCATCTCTTTGCTTTAAAACTTTTAGTTCCTTGTTTTTCTTCTTCATTACCATCTGCATGCGTTTAACACATTTTACACTCCTTGCACTCACATCTTCATCCTCCAAATCTCCTAAATATATCTTTCTTCTCCTCTTTGTTACAGAGTTTGGAACATTTTCACTTGAATCTCTGTCTTCTGTTGCCTCAGGTGGCAAGGCTAACTTGATGATTCTATTACAAATGATTTCACAATAACACGTTAGAATAATTAATATACAAGAGGAAAAAATTGAAGTTTAAAAAAGAACAAAATTAAATTGTGATTTGAACCTTCATGATGGTGAAGAGCGTTTAGGTTTTTCAAGGTTTTTTAGGTTTTTAGGTGTCTTCAGATGGCTCGGAAAATCGAAAAGTGTAGGAACAGCATCAGTTTTCAGAACTTTTCTACTGCTCCACCCGCTTTGTTCAAAACATTCATCGCTGAAATGTTTTGAGCATATTCTCGAATGTTTATTCGGTATCCATTCATCTCTCCTGATTTTCGTGGTCCATTTCTTACTTAGAGAGATGTTTACTGGAAAACTGCAAGATTTTATTTCTTCAAAACGAACACGTGAAAACAGCTTCTACCTAACCCAAAGTAATATAACCACTAGTACTTACCGAAAAATGATATATCTACTCCCTTTTGGTATCGATTCGTGCATTTATAAGCACAGCAAGAAACAACCATCTTCACTCACAACGCACAACACAAAATACAACTGAAAGGAAGTCGGGAAATCCAATATCCGAACACTGCCATCCAGCCGGCTGCGCTATTTTTGCCAACCTGTGACGTCACGAAGCAGAGTCATGTTTGCTTCAAAATTCTCCGCCCAGGGCGCCTCTATGCTCGAAGCGCTGACCCATACACTATGCATCCATAATCCAAGATACGGCGGATGAGGGTTCTGTACAAACGCAAGAGAGACACACAATCTGCGCCCCAAGTGCTACCAGTAAGAGTGCGAAGGAGATTTAAAAGTGGTACACATCGGCCCTGTAATTTACGGACGTGTTTTCGTCAGGTCAAGCTCTTGTCGAATGTGAGTCCAAGGAAAGTTGCGGATTCAATAAATGGAAGCTGATGACCCCCAAGAAAAAGGTCAGGGTGATTATGGAGGTGATGAATTCTGCAGAAATGCATGCAGTTGTTTTTTGAGGTGGAGAACTTGAAACCTGTTTCATCGTTCTACTCGTGCAATTTGTTGAGTACAAGTTGTATACTAGAACAAGTTTGTATTCTCCCTTTGAATGCGCGGGGAGGGCAGACTCCCACCATTAACCGCTGCTTCCCCTGAACATATCACTCTGTCACTCGCACTGGGTGGCAACCGCGGAGGCCGGGGTGGGGAGAGGGGTCTGAATGCAAAGGCAGGCTGTTGCAGAGAGTATATACCGTTGGGCTGTTGTGCCTGAGCCAACGCGCAGTACGTGTCAGCAACCCAAATCAAAACACTTTTAGCTGTATATTTCCAAAATCTGACTCTTAATATATTAAGGTTCAGTAATAGAAACATTTGTATGTGAAGCAACGCCTCTGGTCCTCAGTCCTATTCCTTTCGTCTTTGAATGCTGTGCAGTGTGGTGTGTCGTAGCGTAGGTCTAATTTCAAGTGATGGCGTAATATTATGCTTATAAGTTTCTAAGACTACCGTTCGCTGGTAAAGTGGCCTCAACATCAAGCTCACTACTTACCATCCTCAATTCCATCGAATTAGCTTGGGGTTACATTAAGAATCGTATTGCTGAACAAAGTGTCGGTAATGCGAGTTAAAGAAAATGTATGCCGGATATTAATTTCTGAATATTGCCTATATTGATGGAAGAAGTGTTGTGAACACGTGACGAAAATCGAAGCGAAATGTATGAAAATAGACATGATCATGAACCAGGAAGTGGACAAAATTATTGTTTCTAGACGGGACGGTTTCTCTTAGGACAATGACGAAAGGGATAATGCGAAGACTGCAGTGACAGTGATGACTAGATGGGGGATTTTAATGTCTTTAAACGTCGCCAAAAATGATCAATAAAATGTTCTCAAAATGCCCTAAAACTAAAGAAAAATGACATAAAAATCTTATCAAGACCACTTCGGATGAACAACTCAAGCTGTTGGATACGTTGTTGATGTAATCGAGGCTTCTTTCATTCGTTCGAGTGAACTCAGCTTGCAAACGTTTGGTTTGGACTGTTTTTTCTCCAGGAAATCTTAGTCTTTAGTTATCCCGAAATTGGCCAAACCGACAATGGCGCTGATATACGTCACAAGAATTACATACTTACAACGGCTGGCAAAACAATTTCAGAACGAACAAATCGAATAGGCTACTGAGTAATTCTGTGAAGAACATTTGTTGCATCTCGTAAATGTTAATTGAAGCAAGAACCATTAAAAATGACAATAAAATCGATGAAATCCGCAAAAAATGCAATTAAAATTACGGGAAAAGGTAAAAAATGAAATCGACAAAAAATGCAAAATAATGACCTATAAAAATGTGTGATTTCCATTTGTTATAACATAAAATGAATTTCTAAACAAAATGGCATTGTTTTAAAGTGAAAAGAAAAAATGACATTACATTAAAATCCCCCCTAGTGATGACTATTGGCTCCTCCTAGCTGGGGAAGGTGATGAATCGCGTGCAGGCAGTAGGCCAAAAATCTGCCAATGTAGAAGCGGTGGGGGAAGCCCGCGAAAATACGCTCCGCCCAAACTTGCGCTACTATAACTGCTTCTCAATAACTTGCATGCTCTTGGGAGGAGCAAAAAATTGCAAAGTAGTCAACGAACAGTGATGCCTTCACAGGCTCCCGGTTTACTGATGCAATACTATTCATAGCAATGGCAAAAATAGTAACGCTTAGAATCGATCCGTGAGGAACGCCGTTTTCTAACTGGTGACGAGGATAACGTCTCACCAAGGCGGACGCGGCGAAAGAAAATCTGATAGAAACAAAGGGAGCCGTCTTCTAAAGTCACAAGAGTGCAAGGTGCGAAGAATGCCGTACCTTCAGGTGGTGTCATACGCTTTCTCTATATCGAAGAAAATTGCTACCAGGTGTTGACCTAGCACGAAAGAGTGGAAATCTCTGTGACAAGGGTGATTAAGAGGTCCATGGTTGACCTGTGCTTCCTGAAGCCACATTGAAGGGGTGTAAATAGGTTCTTTTGTTCCAAGGGCCAGACCAGACGTATGTTTACCATTCGCTCTAAAAGCTTGCACACAAAGCTTGTGAGCGAGATTGGGCGGTAATTTAAGGGAGTTGTTCTTTCCTTTCCTTCTTTAGGGATTTTAAGAACAATAGCTTTACTCCAGTTTTCCAGATTTTTTGGCAGTTTTCCGATATTCGTATTTCTTTCTCGAATGTTTCCCACTCAGCTCGGTGGATTAGCCGATGAGGAGGGCGGGCAACGTTTACGTCGGTAATATGGAAGTTGACCAGAATGGGGAAATGGTCACTGCAGGTCGCCGAGGACAATCCACTCAAAGTGTACTGTGCTTTCGCCAGTATTCAGAAGAACTACCTTCTGGTTGACGATATTTTTTTCAAGTATATTGCCTCGCGGGCACGACCTTGTGCCACCCCAGGCGGGGTTGTGGGCATTTAAGTCCCCCACAATAAGAAAAGAGGCGGGCAACTGAGAAAACACGTCTTCCAGTTCTTGTGACACTTGTCCAGGCGGGATATAGACGTTGCAAATAGTGATAGAAATAGAGCGGAAGTTCACATGAACACAACATATCTGAAGAGTGGTTCGTGCGTCTATTTCTTTAGACACCAGGGAGTCAGTGACAAATGTAGCGATTCCGCTATAGGCACGGAGGCCATCATCAATGTGTCTTGCTGTAACAACAATAGCCACGTAGAGAGATGGAGTGCTCAAGAAGATGTGTTTCCTGCAAGCAGATAACCACGGGTCTGTGCAGACACATTATCAGCTTTAATTCGTCTAAACTACTACGAATGCAATTGAGGTTTCACGAAAGGAGAGCCACAATTTCTAGGTGTTAAGTTTCTTTGCATCTAGGGGAGTTATGTGACGGTGTTTTTTCCTTCTCTGTTGAAGAGTGATGCACGAGTTCATGTGGGGCTCCTCGTTCCCTGCAAAGTCGTATTGACAATTGCTTGAGAGAGTTCTATGTGTTGGAAGACCACGGTCTTTTATCCATATCGTGCGTGGCTTTTCCGTACTTTGCGCCAACAGGGTCCTCGGCCATGCATCGTTTTTTAGTATGGCCAAACCTCTGACACTTGAAGCAGCGCAGGGGATTTGGCACATACTGCCGCACGTATTTTATATATGTGTATACACGAGATTTTAAAAAACCGTAGCTCATCCTCTTTGACAGAGAAGGGAGATTGAAAGTCAGGATCAAGGTAGGAGTAGGGATCTCTCTCCCATTTTCCTTCCTGTTGATCCTAAACACCTCCGTTACGCCCTGATTCTTAAAGAAAGAGAGAAGTTCCTCTTGGGTTTCAGACGCGAAATCATCGTGGTCGACCACACCCTTACATAGATTAAGGGTAGGGTGAGTGGTTACTTCCACTCCGAGGCCGGCAATCTGCTTAGTTTTTTTTATATATTTTCTATCTGTTCATCGGAACGTGCTTCGAAGAGAATGGTGCCGTTTATTTGATGCACCACCGCTTGAAGTTTTCTAAATGAATCCACAGACTCCACCGAGCTCTTGGAAGTTCTTTCTTCTTACGTACACATCAAAAGAAAACGTTGCTTCTTCGAGTTATCGTCTTCCGTAAGAAAAATACTACTTAAATCCACTGTATACTCACAGCATCACCTCTGCCTTACGGAAAAGGGCAAGGGGTTAGTCTTATGCTTATAGAGTTGAAGTTTATTCGTCTCCGTGCTTCCCACCCACCACGGAATCCAACAAGGGGACAGCCCACTGGGGTGCCAGGGTTGACACGGAGATATAGAGGGGGATGTCACAGCGCTGCACCGCCGTGGATCCCCAACTCACCCTGGAGTTCAGTCAAGACCTAGTCCGAACCGATTGATCGGAAGAGGTTAGTTCCCGACCGCCCGGCTAGAAGAGTCCGAGGCCAAAATAAGTGTAAACCTACAAGATGCAGACCTCCCCTCAGTCACCAGGGCTCACCGGTGTTCGCACAGCGAATATGGCTAGAACGGGTCTACCCACAAGAAACGAGCGTCAAGGCGACAGTCGGGAACGTATACACAGACCCCTCAACTCTCAGGTCACCCATTCCCTTCGACTCGGGTCGCCATGCACGGCAAACATGGGTGGGCGTTCAGCATACAGAGAAGGCCAGTGAGGAAGATAAAAGAGTGAAAAAGAATATGGGGGACATGAAATAAGAAGCAAGAAGGCGAAAAAAAATAAAGACAGGAACACTTGAGAGCCTTCTCTGCACCCCCCTCAGGGCGTGGACCAACCCATCTCGACCGGAACATTAATGTGAATTACAAGCGCGTGTATGGTAGTGTGGTGCTTGTTGGTGTGTGTGTAGTGCATATAGGTGTAAGGGGTGAAACGACAATACGCCTATATTGTTTTTCAATTGTTTATCTGAGCGAGTTCATACAGAAATTTTCACTTTTTAAAAATAATTCCAATTTTAAACGAAATATTTAATTTTTTGCTTAATTCACAGAGGAATAAAATACGCATATCAAAGTATTAACTGAAACAAACCAAGAATTTTTATATTTAGTACATTCGGAGCATCAATATCAATATTTTGCGAAGTAAGCGTTACCAAAATTTAATTTAAGCATAACTAAACAAATAATAAATTTTCAGCTAAATAAAGGAACATGTGTCTCTTTTTTGATGTCCAGATTTAATAAAAAGATATCATACATTTAAAAATAAACGTGTGTCAATTCTTGTGCAATTTGACGTGAAATTACTCGTATTTAGATTCGTTTCGCTGCACCCATCCATTTTGGGGGCAGAGCGAACATCTTAAATACAAATAACTCTTGAAACCCTAACCAGGCAGACGGTCATTCCTTTCATAGTTCTTCAGCACTTAGATCAAAGACTGACTGAACTCAAATCCCTAGTGCATGGGTAGGCAGAACGCGCCCTCATACTTCAAATTGATTTTTTAGGACTGTATGTGTGGAGTGTCCACTTTTTTTCTTGGTGTCCTTTAGAGAAAATTGAACGAGGAATAAGCCTGTATTTTTTAAAAATTTTATCTCATCGAGTTTATATAGAAATTTTCAATTTTTTGAAAACAATACATTTTTTAAAATGAAATATTTATTTTTTGAAAAATTTATTTACAGAAGAATAAAATACACATTTCAAAGTATTAAATGAAATATATCAGGAATTTTTATATTAAGTACTTACGTAGCAACAATTGATCTAATTGTGTGAAGTACCCGTAAATTCCTAAATTTAACGTGTTCATAACTACACAAATAATAAATTTTCAGGCAAATAAAAAAACACATGCCTCTTTTTGATATCCACATTTAAGAAAAAAATTATCGTACATTTTAAAAAAGTCATGTGAACTCTGGTGCGATTTGACGTGGAATGGGTCTTATTTAGAAACTAAAATAAACACACATTGCACACTTACCATGTCATAAAAGTGGCAAGAAAATATGATGTACCGTTTTGAAGTGAATAACACAGTTTTATTTGCAAATGATCAGATAATTTTTAGAACCTCAGACAATAATCTCCAAATATTATCAAACCTACAAATATCATCAAAGAAAATAGAAGCCATGGCATTGCATGGTAAAAATCATTTAAGGTGTAAAATAGTAATTAATGGTAACAGTGTTGAACAAGTAAATAACTTCAACTACCTCAGTTGCAATTTTTCATATTGCCAAAAAAATGATATCAATATAAAAATTCAAAAAATGTGTGGAACTATACGAAAGGCCCTGACAGAAATCACGTACAAACACTCAACTGAAATTTTATAAAACAATGGCAGTTCCAATGATAACCTATGGATGTGAAAATTGAGCTCTCAATAGAACAGATAAGAGAACTAGAGATGCTACAGAATCGCAGACTTTCTCGTAGTAAAGTTTTCTAATTTCCTTGGTGTGGACTGGTACTGCACAGTCTTGTCCCACCTTCTTGCCTACTTCCATCTATTGCCGCCTAAAGAATTTTTTTTTTTTTCCCCCGCATCTTTTCGGTTTCCAAATAGTAGAACCTAAATTATATTTTAAGAATATATAAGAAGGATATTACATCATCCTAAATAGCAATTTTCATTGAAAAATTTGAATCCGTTTTTAAGAAATGATTAAGCATTACTGTAAAGGCAAAATTTGAAGCTCTTTTTCACAGTAATCTATTGAGTTTTCGAAAAACTTCATTTGAAGTACTTCCACTCACAAATGGAATATGTATACAAATCGATGCAGATGTGCATATTAATGGCGTGAGAGATATTTAAAAAAAATTACATTTGTGTAATTTTTGAAAAAACAACAACAAAAGAATACAGCAAAATGAACTTTGCGACATATTAAACAGTGCAATTAGCACTATCCCTTGGAAAATTTTGAAGAACAAATGTGGAGCCATTTTTGAGAAAATGGCATTTGAGCGATTTTCAAAATACAGAATTTTGAGCTCATTTTTACAGAAATCTGTTTAGTTTTCGAGAAACTTTATTTGACATTATTTAACGCACATGTACTCATAAATCTAATAAAGAGAAGAAATCATCTCTAGTGTAAATATTTCCGACATGAGACAAGTAAAAAAAATTAAATTTTTGTAATTTTTGAAAGAACAAAATAATAGAGCAATATGGCGTTTATGTCATGGTATAGGGCGATAGCACTTGGATAGGACGATAGACTGTGGCTTCACACAACTTATATAGTCCACATGTGGCTCCCAGTGACTACTTTGACCAAGTGTGTTGAAGTCAAGGGGACTACATTGAAAAGTAATGGGGGGCGAATTTCAATATGAAATTTCATATTCATGCTCAGATAACGTATTGATTATCCTCTATATTTATCTATCACCAAAACATACATATGACAAATTTTTAAATTAAAACAATTGCAATTAAGGAAGTGATATCTTATGTTCTCCAAATATGCAGACTTTTTATTTGCCTTTTAAAAATCCTACCTCTTGCCAGCACAACTTTATTGTAACAGAAATTGTTGTATGCAGAAATTAATGTCATATTTAAGGTACCTTTAATTTGCTTGTATTGAATTACATGCAGCATCAATATGTAGCGAGGCAAAAATGAGTTGTGGTTTTCCTTTAAAATCTGTCCGTTTCTCTAGCTGTGTGAGGAAGAAAGCTCGGGCAGGCGGATCTTGCTAGATCCAGTGAAGGGAATAGGTGTTGTGCCACATGTTGCTCTTACCCTCAAACATGGGAATTTAACTAGGCCCAGGCATGGGGGACACCGTTACCTGGCTGGCAAAGTCAGACCTCTACCCTAAATGCCAATTACATCAGTAATGCAGTAGGGTGGCAATTGTTTTGGCAAAGACAATTTTTCGTTTTACTTCACCTAAAAACCTTCTTTAAATACTTCTAAAACAAGCTCAAAGTTCAAAACACAAATTGGAAAAAGAAAAATCTTATAATCCCAGCCAGTCCAGGATGTTAAATTTTAAAAATCGAAATAATGTATGATATTTAAAAGTTTGGGTTACTTTTTGTGGCATATTGTGATAAGCCAAGAGATCCCTGAATTTTACTAATGAAACAATGTAATAATATATATTAGATAAATGTTTTAGCTTAGGCATAGAGGAAAGAAACCAGAATGGACAGGTGGCCATTGTAGCAAGTGTACCCAGGAAAAATGAATGATTGCAGCGGAATAACAACCCAGGAGAGGGGATCAAAACACCTTGCAATGAAAAGAATATATGTATAGGAGGCGAGATGATGTATAAAGGAAAGTGATATGTCTCTTTAAACTGCTGATCGTTGTGCCCTTCACATCCGGTCTGGTACACTGAGTTTTCATAAAATAGGACGTGTGCTGGGTGAAGTCATGGTAGATCAGTGAAGACATAATGCTGAACATAGGAGGGGAGTGGGCTAGCATAATGTTAACAATGAATAAGCATCAGAATAATTAATGTAATATTAATAGCACATAATTTGTGGACTGAACAGAAACAATGTTAGGCAAACACAATTAGATCAGGAAATAAGTAGCAACTTCCTCATTTATCAAACCTTTATTTGTAAATAATAGGAGTGACATGGCCAGGTCCCCGCCAGAGTATGAAGTCAGGGAAGTGTCACAGACACACATCGGTTTAAGATACCTAACCAACAAACTGACAATAATTCAGCAAATGCACAGATTGCTATTTTTTGTTAGAAACTGACATTGTGTAATATCTCAGTAAGGAGGTGAAATAGAGTATGTCATCACAGCGACCGAAAAGAGATGACCTTACAGACATTTGAAATTTTTTTCACCTGGAGTTTATCCAACAAGGTATTGAATGCGCATGAACACATGAAGTAAGAACTTTAAATTAACTGTGTAAAGAAGATTCAGAATAGAATTGGCAGTTAACATAAATGAGCTCATTAAACCATGATAATGAGTTTCAATGGAAATATATATTATATTTGTTGTTTGAAACAAGGTTGATAATGCATATTTAGTTGCAATCAATCAAAGAATTTCTTAGCTAACAAAGCTTCCAGAATTTGCTGGTCCGTACAGGTGACCTATTCACATACGATCAGGTAAGCTATAATTTGTCGTATGTTGATACCCGCAAATAATACAAATATTAAGGTATTGAACTTAATAATTATGAAATATAGGCATATAGGCAGATTTAATTGTAAATAACAACGAAAGAATAGTTGGTTTATTTCAATAAGCACACCTCAAAACACTCAAGATTTCAAGAACTGTTTCGTACTTATTTCTTCCGCAGTAACTGTTTTCCCACAATTGTGAATAGAAAACATGAACAATACTGTAAAATTATTCCATTCTTTAATTACATTATTTATTATAAAAAATATAGGTACAAATGCATATTTTCTAGATTCAAGCACAAAAACATTTATAAAATTGTTTGATTATGTATGATTTACAAATCACTATATCACATTAATTTATATATATGAAAAGAATTATAAAACAATTGATTTCATACACATTTCATTTAACAAATGAAGTTTCTAGAACATCTTAATCAGGAAAAGCAGAGAAAGAATAAAATTAAAAGAACAAAGCTTAGAGAAGGAAGTAATAAAAACAAATGGTGGAGAAGTTATCTTCCAAAACTAGTGTTCAAGCGTATAGAAAGCTGCAACATGTACCTATGTCCAAACTGTCAACATGTCATTTTAATGAAATTTAGTTAACTATTTGTTTTTGGAATATAGTATGATCTGCTATATGCATGATGATGAAAATACTGCCCGAAAAACTGGAAACAAAAGCTAAGCAAAAAGTTCACCTTCAGATTAAATTAAGTCTCTCCTTAGATCTCCCTTGAAGTTCAAATCTGTGTGATGCCAAAACAAAATAATAAAAACAAATTGCCTTAAAATCAAATTAACATCATATCCAATACACATTTAAATAATTTCAAGTCATACACTAATTAGCTGATTTGTATTGTTCTTCAAAATAAAAATCAGGAAAGACTAGTCAAAAGGATCAGAAGTGGAAGGAGTAATGTGTTAATGAAAGTAGAAAATTACAACTGAACTTCACATTTATTCTACAACACATTACAAATTATCACTGGTGTCATACAATCGGCACACCAAGTCGAACTATCAATCATCTCATGTTCAACTCTCCCTGAATTCAAATTTCACTATAATTCTATGAAGGAAAATTAGCAAATAGTAAAAATATTATTACATAAATTCAAATTTCCTTACTTGCAAACAATTAAAACCCTTCATTGAGTTACTGAAACTCAACAATTTTGTACGCAAAATCATCTTCATACTTTTCTGTATCATTTCCTCCATTCTGAAAAGATACTCTTTTACATATTATTTAAATTCACATGGAAATAAAACAAGATTAAATCCCACATCACTATGGGACTGCAATAAAAATAATGAAGTAAAAAATTTATAATCCGTAGAGTTTGAGAGTTCTGTCCATACTAGTGGATGCTATGTATTGAGCATGGCGTCCGAATCTCACTCCTGTTGCCATTGCAGTGTGATCATTGAATACCTTCAGTTCTTGCCACTGCTTACATAAATAAACCCTAAAAAATGAGAAAAAATAAATTAACATAATTAAGAATCAAATGATACTAATGAGAACAGATTTGGGTAATTCTGACTTACCGAACATCTGTGCCGGCAACTGCTAGGTAAGTTCCACTTTGATCAAAACACAAATCGCGGATTTCATAACCTTCATCCATTTGCAGAGTCTTGAAATTTTTAAGTTTACGCAAATCCCAGAGTTTTACACAGGCATCATCAGCAGCCGTTGCAAGATAATAACCATTCTCAGAGAATGAAATAGCAGTGATAGGTCCCGAATGCCCTGCAGACACATAAAATAGAACATTTAATAGAAATATTTTAGTAGATGCATGGCTCTAGCATCTGGAGAAACATCAGATCACGAGCAAAGTTCCAGGTTGATGTTTTGTAGATACCATTTTGTCTCGAGATACAAGATACACTAAATGTAGCAAGTAGTGTAATAGATGAAAAAATGAGGGCACTCTGAAAGTTTCCTGAATTGATCAGAAACAACAGCTTTTCTGGAAGACAAAAGTGTTCAGCCTACATGTGTTACAAATTTTATATTATATATATATATATATATATATATATATATATATATATGAACTTGTATGCTGACTGGACAGCATGCACACTGATTTCCTGAATCGATTTTATCGGAGTTCTCAGTTCAACAAGTTCAGTCTGCATTAACTTTGGTGGGCCGTGATACCTAAATGAGTTCAAGCAATTAAATTTGGATTTTAATCTTAAATTAATAGAAAACTACAGACTGTTTTTAAATCCCAATACTTTATTAGTGAGGTGAAAACCATAATTATTATGGGCAATTTGTAGTTGATACCTCTGTGTTAAATAAATTATACATACAACTTACACATGACATTTTAAAACAAATATTAATATAAATTATTAATCTAGAATTATTCACCATACCTGTTACTATAATTTACAATTACAATTGTAACACATAGAACAATTCACGATTTATTTATTGAATACAACTGTTGCCTCTATTTACTTCACTCACAAGCAAAATGTAGTTGATGTTATTACTGATATTTTTATTTATCAGAGATGCACTTTAGACGACTTAGCCTTCATTGAAGACAAGTAGATTTCATGCTCAGAGAGTATTATAAGTAGGGGCGGATTTTAATGAAATGTCATTTTTTTTTCCTTTTCACTTTAGAATTTACCTTTTATTAATTAGAAATTTTAGAAATTACCATTTAATACAGAAATTAATTTTAAATTATGACAAAAGGAAAGGACCAGTTTTTATGGGTCATTATTTTGCATTTTTTGCTGATTTCTTCAATTTTAATGGTACTTGCTTCAAATAATATTTACGAGTTGCAACAAATGTTCTTCACAGAATTACTATTCGATTTGTTTCCTCAGGAATTGAATTGTTTTTAAAGCCGTAGCGAGTATGTAATTCTTGTGACATGTATCAGCACCATTGCCAGTTCGGTTGATTGCGGGGTAACTAAAGACAGAGGTTTCCTGCTAAAGAACAGTCCAAACCAAAACTTTGCAAGCTGAGTTCACTCGAAATGAATGGTAGAAGCCTCAATTACATCAGTAACATATCCAGCAGCTTGAGCTGTTCATTCGAACTGGTTTTGATAAGATGTTTTATGTCATTTATCTTTGGTTTTTGGTCATCAAAATCCGCCTCCTAATTACAAGCATCATGCTTTGGTTCTGCTTGAGCATACTCTCACATGAAAACCATACATTTTATTGTAACAAGCCATTTCCCTGAATATTTTCTGCACCTAGATTCCCCATGTATTCGTTTCCCCTTTTCTCTAGAAAAGTCACTTTGTGGAATGTACAGATGGCACTCTGTTAGGGATAAGTCTTTGATACTTTTAATTGTTTATGTCATTCCCCATCTCTTCTGATTTTACAAAAGAATTGTCTTCTTTACATTCCTCTTTCTCCTATTTTTCTTCTGTTAGCAACAAGGAAGTGTCCGTCTGTTCGGATTCACTTACAGTTGTTGAAATTATCCAATGCTGCAACGTCTGAGCGCCGTGCCCCGCTCTTTATCTCACTCGCACCTGTCACCATTTCTTGAAATAGTCTGCAATACATGGCCAATTTAGCTTTGGGAAACTCTTCCTTGTGAGTTCCAAGGCAATCTAGTGGCAACAGGCACGATAAGCAATGCTCAATGACAGCGTTTCTTCCGGGGATACTCTCCTCCTCACCCCACCGTGGAGGCATCTGACGGAGCTCATGAGTTGTTTTGCGATTTAAAGTGATCGAAAGTCAACTATATCAATGCATTCCAAATATTAAATGAGTGAAATGTGAAATTATTTTGAAACAGACTCAAAAGATGACAATTGTGCTATTTGTAGAATATGTAAAAAACATTTTCGTGTGGTGAAAAATCACACAATACTAGTGTTTTCAAAAAAAATAGTTACATGAAGACACTGAATAGTATTCAGCTCCACTGAACACTAAAGGGCCAAGCCAACTAATGTTGCACCAGACGTTGGAAACGTGGCAGAGGAAGTGGTAGAAGTTGATGACCAATGGCCAGTCCTGTCAAGATCCTCCAGTTTCAACACAAACCAACCAACACTTGTTGATTTTTTGGACACAAAGAACAAATTTAAACCAGGAGACAACCGTACAAAAGCAATAACAAGAAAAATTGCTTACATAGTATGCAAAGATAATCAACCTTTCAGTACTGTTGAGGATAACGGATTCAAGGAATTAATTAAACATCTTGAACCTAGATACACCATGCCCACAAGAAAATATTTGGTGAATCACTGTGTCCCCCAATTCTTCAAAGAAGTGGAGAATAAGGTCAGAAATCAAATCCAGGAAGCCGAGAGAGTTGCAATCACCACTGATTTATGGACTTCAACAGCCTGTGATGATTATAAGAGTATTACAGTGGATTTCATAGACAAAGATTTTCAACTTTATCACATCTGCATCGAAGTAATACCTTTTGAAGAAATCAGTCACACAGGAGCACATATTACAAATTTCCTTCGAAACACTTCGAAATTATGGAGTCTGCAGGATAACTTAGTGGCTGTAATTCACGATAATGCTTGTAATGTAGTAAGAGCAATGATCGATGGAAATTTTTTGCATATTTCATGTTTAGCTCATACTTTGCAACTCGTGGTGAAAGAGGGACTGTTGAGCAATACTAAAATTCAGAAAATTACCGCTTTGTGCCAAAAACTTGGGGAGTTTCAAACATTCTTCTAAATCCACCAAAGTGCTCAAAGTGGCCCAGAAATATCTTTCTGTGCCTCCACATCGTTTAATTCACGACAAGCCGACACGATGGAACTCAACTCTCCACATGCTCCAAAGATTTCAGGAACAGAAGAAGGTTATTGTTTATGCTTCAGCCGACTTCAAATTGCCGGTTCATCTCTCAACTGAGCAGTGGAAACTTTTTGATCAACTCATTAAGACTCTTAACATTTTTGACCAAGCAACACTAACGGTCAGTTTGCCTAATGTATCAGCATCTGAAGTTATTCCTGTTGTAAATAGTAAAATTTGAGAACTTGAAAGGACAAATGAAGTTGATTCAGGACTTGCTGCTGCGAGAAAGACCATGCTGGAATCTTTAAAAGCAAGATTCAAAGATATACGAAATATGTTCCATTGCTACACTGTTGGATCCTAGACTGAAAGGTCGAGTTTTCCGCAAGAGTGCTACTTTCGAGACTGTCCAAAAGAGATTATTGGATCTAGTAAGTCAGGAAGCAGATCCAGTGGTTTCAAAAATGAGGTAAGAGTTTCTGATTTCTAATTTTAATTTGAAACGACCCATTTTAACATCACGATTTCAATTCTCCGATATTTCAATAGTTTAAAAAAATGAGTCACTGTATATAATTCCAAATGACACATTTTCAGTATCTGCATTATTGATTTCAAATTAAAGACAAGCAGTTATTATTCAAAATTGTAATTAATTTCATTTCTTTTATAGGCATCCTCAACTACTGAGCCCTCGAAAATGTATGGCATATGGTCTCTTTATAGGAATATTCTGAAGAGTGGCCACGAAACATCATGCTGTGTTTCGAAACCCCAACACAAGACGATGAATTAAATATGTATCTAAGCAAGGACTTGCTTCCTCCTGATTCAAATGTACTATCTTTCTGGAAAAACAAAGTGACTCTCCCCAATTAAAGAAAAAGTGCTGTTCAATACTTGTGCATCCCCCCCCCCCCCCAGTGTTTTTGGAGAGACTTTTCAGTACAGCTGGATTGATACGTGACAAAAAAGGAAATAGAATGGACCCAGAAGGAGATAGATTGTTAGTTTTCCTTAATAACAATCTTTGAAAACTTAAAAAACATATGTTCAAATCAATAGTTTTAAATATTAAAATAGTAAATGCATGTGTATGAAGAACGAAATATATTCATCCAATTCTGACTGAACGACTTTCGTTGTTGAGTAAAGAAGTACGGTATTGAATATCGAAGCTCTCAGACAGGTAACGGTAACGAGTATTGAGAAATTCAGATATCAACCCATCACTACACTCTGTGGAATGAACAGATACCAGATATAAGCTTATACAAGACAGACAGTCTTGGTTTGTTTGTCAGGGAGCTCACCACAGAGTGCCTTCCACCATAATCTTTTTTATGTTTATTTTAAGTAAAGACAAATGCTAAACAGCAATATTGCCTAACATTTTACATTCAATAATTCTTTCTCCTAATAAAGGAAAGTGATTGGAAGTGAATCTGTAAACCTGTAATATGAGCTTGAGGAGGAAATACAAAGTATTAAAATCCAAAATATTACAATATTGAGTTTTAGTAAAATTCTTTCTTCCTTCCTATTTTCTTTCATTCATTCTTTGAAAATGTTAACTCTTGGTGAGAAAATTAGTCTAAATGAAGAATGTGAAAAAAGCAATGCTTCTGTCAATGTTTTGATAAAGAAATTCAAGTGTTTGACACATTAAAACCAAAGACACACTCAAGAAGGAGTGGTTAAAAAAAATTTTATTGATCGTTGCCAAAATATTCACAAGGGCCTAGGCCAATAGTCGAAGTGTAAATCATCAGATGAATTCATCTTTTCCTTCAAATATTGAAGAAAATCATATTTCTTTTACTTTTTATGGAGTTCTTTGTTTCATTAGACTTCATGTTGGATTTCTAAATGTCATTTTCCTTGAATTTCCCAGGACATCTTCATTTCTTTGAATTTTAGTTTTTAGGTGAGATAAACTACTCATACAATCTATTCTTTGAATGACTGCTTTTTCTGAACTTTAATCTTTAATTACATTGAGAATTCGTAATAAAATCATGATAATTCAGTCCTAAAATTTAAAAAATGCACTCTAATCCATTTTAAATAATACATTTTTGTTATATAACATTATCACTACCTAATCAGGTTCTTGTGTATTATGTTTAAACTCATGATGTGGAATTTTATGGAAATAAATGAAAGAAAACATTATGCATTAATTTTTTCCAGTTGTAAACTTTTGCACACACACTAAAATGCACTTTCTATTATGGCTTATTAAGATAAGTAGAGGGCAAATTTTAATGAAATGCCATTTCTTTCTTTCCACTTTAGAACAATGCCGTTTCATATAGAAATTAATTTTATGGTACGACAAAAAGAAATGTTCCATTTTTATATCTTCTCTCTCCCCCCCTCGATTTTGACTCAAGTCATTTTTTACCTTTTCCCATCATTTTTAATGCATTTTTTGCTGTTTTCAACATTTTAATATCGCTTTAATGGTACTTGGTTCAAACAATATTTACGAGATGCAACAAATATTCACTACTGAAATCCTGAGTAACTTATTTGATTTCTTTGCTCTTATATTGTAATGTCAGCTGCTGTGAGTACTATGTAATCTAAGGTTCCTGTGACGTCTGTCAGCATCATTGTCAGTGCAGCTGATTTCACGATAAATAAAGGCAGAGATTTTCTTGTAAAGAATGGTCCAAAATAAAAATTTGCCAGCTGTGTTCACTTGAAGAAAAGGAAGAAGCCTTGATTACATCAGAAACGTATCCAACACCTTGAGTTGTTCATCTGACGTGGTTTTGATCAAATATTTTACATCATTTTTCTTTGTTGTTTTTAGAGCATTTTAAAAACATTTTAAGAGCATTTTATCGATCATTTTTGGCAATGTTTTAGGTCATCAAAATCCACCCCTAATGAGGAGCATGATCTCCCGAGGGGCAAATGAATCAGTCACTTTTCAGATGATTCTCTTGCTTGTCTGGACATCTGCATTGGCTCAGAAATAAGCCATGATGATTTAGAAAACAATGTGCAAAGTTATACTCATACTTGCAGCATTTCAAATGACAGGTTTTCTAATGCACTTACATCACAAGTACAGTTCGTTTTCATCAATATTGAAAGAACCTGATAATGTTATACCAGTTGTAACACCCATTGTTGATAAAGATTCTTCAGAAATTATGATATATAAAAATTTATTTCCACCTATTTTTTTATATTCTTTAGTCACTGCATGAATCTAAGTTTGAACACGACGGAAAACTCCAATCATTTAATAAGAACAGATCCTGGAAATAAAATATTAGTACTTGATGTGATTCTAACAGTTTCAACAAGGTTCCTGTTTTTCAGATTTCTGGTCTGTGAATCAATCACTGGGTAACAATGAGATCAAATATGTGATATCACAGGATTGGGAGTTTCAGATACTTTGATTTTTTTAGGGTATTTCACATTAAGCCTGAAAAAAAGTTTTCAACATTTTCACAAAAATGGCTCCGAACTTTTTCATTAAACTTTGTTCTAGGATAGCCTAAAGGATGCTTAAGAGAATGGTGCAGGGCTCATGTTTGTTAAAATCCCTGATTTTTCAAAAATTGCGAACATGAAATATTTTGGATGCCTTCTTCTTACAACTACAATAACGAAGAGATTATTTTTGTTAATGAAATCTGTACCTTAATAACAGATCTTGAAACAAGGACATGTTCAATTTTTCAAAAATTATTTTCTTGTAATTTTCTAGGAAAAATAGGCAAAAAAATTATTTTTTATTTGAAATTTGCATAAAGTTAACATTTCAAAACTACAAAATTGAAGTTTCATACTTGAAATGAATGCAATTTATAAAAAAAAGTATTTTCTCAAAAACTGCTCCAAATTTATTTCACAGACAGAAGTGACACACAAAAGAATGGTATAGATAACATTTTCATTGAACACTTGAAATGAATTTTCGAAAATTGCAAATTTAAAAATAATGCAAGACCGTATGTGCTGTTGTAGCATCTCTAATGTACTTTAATTTGTTACAAAGACAACCTACTATTTCTGATGGTAGTTAGAAAAATGGTAGTTAGTCTGATGGCAGGAGGAACAGAAATGGCATCCCCAAATGTGACGAAAACCTTGAGAGAGGTCAATCTAAATGGTTATATATTTCCTTGAGGACATATGTTCTTTTGTGCAGGACACCAAAGAAGTCTGTTACCATAGACTAAAGAGGTATAATTCTTTACTCTATGCTGTTACTAAGCAACTGCCATTCTGATGATCTGACTACTATGAGAAGAAAACTATAAATGGAACTAAAATGAATTGTTGATGATTTATAACAAGGGTATGGGAAGAGTGGACTTCACATACCAGACGAGTTCACTTTATGATCTCCACAAGAAGTCGGACAAATAGTGAAAATTGTCACTCTACAAATTATTATTAACGTGCGTCAAATTCAAGGATTTTTACAAACATATTCATTGTTAAAAGTTACCACACAAGTACTTTTGGATCATGCAAAGGTGCAACACAAGCACAGATTTGGCAGACTTTCTCCTAGGAGAAGACTGGTACAAAATGCGGGAATATACCTATATACCAGATGAAGGACCCATAAGATGTACTCTCAGAATTTTCGAAAATTGCAAATGTTCAAACTTTTTTTTGGCATCTTCCTACAACTACAATATTGAAGATCAAAAAAAGATCTTCAAATTAGATCGTGTTAAATTTTTCAAAAAGATAAGTATATTTTGACTGATATACAGGCAATTTTTACATAGTTATTTTCTCAGAAACTGCTCAAATTTTTTCCTCATATGTAGCAAAGAGTGGCAAAGAAATCAGTACTGGCCCCATTTTCAAAAATTGCAAACAACAAAAATTATCATTCCAACACTACTATTGATGATTGAGCATTTTTATTAAATGAAATCTGTTCTTTAGAGAAGGACATGTATGATTTTTAAAAAAAGTATTAGTAGCTTAAGTGTAATTTTTGCAAATTTTCGAAATTGCAGATTCAAATTTCTCACACTTGTTTTGCTAGAATCTTTCAGGAATTATGAGATTGCATAACAACGGAAATGCCAGTCATGGCAATTTGAAATTCTCAGAATAACTTCTCATTGTTGGGCAGTGTTTCTGGGTGATGGAATAGTGCTTTGGAAAGTAAATTTGAATTGAGAATGTATTAGCTTAAGTGTTTGCTCCTAATGATGTGAGAATACCGTAGCAATGGCCGTGCCCAATCTGGCTGTTAGCTGTAGTGACCTTTGTCAGAGCTCAATTTAAATAAAATTTTTTCATTCAAAAATCTTACAAAAAGGTTGAGCTTTATCCAAGTTGAAATTGATGTTGAAATCACCACACACAACCATTGACATTTCATCCAAATCTTTTTCCAAGATGCTGCAACTTCAATACAGTATGCCAGGAAAACCATCAATGAATTCAATGATATTAACTTTTGTATTGATTGATATACAGATGACCACCATTATAATCATTTGCCTATTTCCCATTGCCTAATAATAGTAATAATAATAATAATAATAATAATTTCACAAGTGGAAATTCATTCTGACTCTTATGTCGCGTCTTCACAAGTCTCTACTGGGCTCTTTTTTGAAGCACTTTGTTTCTAGCTTGTGTGTTTTAGATCCCTGTAAAACATGGTGGATAGGAGGTATAAACTGAAGCAACTGATGTATATTCTTATATTTCGCAGCTGTTATTGCAAGCAATGATTCATACAATGGCTGTAACTTATGGATGATCGTGGTCGTTCTTTTTTGGTTTTCCTGAGGACAACTGATTCAATTTGTATGTCTTCGTTTAGAGTATTCTTGTAATTCAGTGTGTATGGATGATCCTTTTATAGATGAAACCACTGAAAATTGTGCATCCCTATAGCATTGTCTTTGACCAGATCATTCACAATTCTACTGATAAAAAATCATCTGTTGGACACTAAACTTTCAGCTGGAACTTGTCACAACTTTAACCCAGTCATCTAGTATAAACACATACTGCTGATGTTTTTTAGCCTTTTCAATTTGGCCGAAATCTTGATCGCATTCCATGTAGGTATGCCCAAGAACCCGGAACATGTGATCCAGTCTGTAGAGATGTATTTTCTAATAAGTACATCCAGAACTTTGTATTTTTATTTTTGTTTTGTCCTGCAGCATTATCACTAAACACGAGATGATGATTTATAGAAGCTGGAAGTTGCTGTACATATCTAACTAAACAAGACCCAATTTCTTGAGATCCTCTTGAAGCCTCTCCTTCATGCCTACATTGTAGCACTGTCAATAGCAAGGTCATGAATGGCAAAATTGTACATCCATAACTGTATAAGGTAACAAACTGTACTACTTGTTAACATAGGTGTGGGTAATGTCTCTTGCAAATCAAATCATATCACTTTAACTGTTGAACGGTTCTCTTTTGCCAGTCGTTTAGTATTACTTTTTGCTGTTCTGGCTTTCTCTGCCTGTTGCAAATGATATTCCTTATTTATTTTACTTCTTTCTATCTCTTGCAAGTTGTCACTATTCTTAATTTTAATTTCTAGGGCTTCACAAATAGTACATGTGTCACTGAGAGGTAACTTGAACTTCAAATTGAAACGTGTGTTAAATATATGTCTTTAAACCCTCTGGGCTTTGTATGAGTCTTTCCTTGCAAAACTCTAAATATATACATCTTTTGGATATTGAGATCTCCAGAGAGGTACTGTTTGTGACTCGTATACTTGGGGAATGATCCAATGTGTTGCTTCACCATTGAAATTTCATTGTCAAAAATCTTATTAAAAGATGTGTGCCCTCCTCATCTATCGGTTGGAGGAACGCCCGTAGAATGTCTACTCTTCTTTACATCATCATATCTCTTTTAACTCTTGTTTTGAGAAAAATAATTTGCATACTCTTGTGCTTTTCAGCTTGAGAACAATTCTTACTGCCTTGTGGGATTGTGCATAGTTGCCAATCATTTGGCTGACATTAATAAACAATGTCTGGAGACGCCAGGATCCTAAATTCCAAGTCTTCAAATATTTCTGTACACTCTTGTTCTGAAATGGTTTTACAATCATATCTACAAACAGCCCATAGGACTGAACACTCTTCGCTTTTTTCTGATCACCATTTTGTCCTATATATGTTTTTCCTGTATCTCTCAGTACCTTAGTCCTCTTTTTCTTCCAAAGCAATTCTTGGCTGATCCATTTTCTAGTTCTTTTCTTTCTTTCTTCAAATTTATCTGATGACAGCGATTCATTTGCTTGAAAATCTCTGTCCTTATCAGTATCATCTACTGAATCTACAAGTAAAATAAAACACTATTCATTTCTCATTTAGCATTTGATAACATGAACAATCATATAATACAATACCGGTAAAGAGAAAGGTTACATTCAGAATCACATTATTTGGGTACAAAATAAAGTAATTTTACCTTCCGTATCAGTACTTCTGCTTCCTGTTTGTTCACTATTTTCTTGTTTGTCAGACACACCACTAACTTTCATTGTAAATGTACAAAAATACCACTTTAAGTAATATAATTGAAGACATGTCGTGTAAAGTGTGAAGCTCTTTATGCCAATGAGGTGCAACTACACTAGTATCCCTTTGCCGCCAAATGCTTACGACATTTCGTTTAGTAGTTTTCAGAAACTCCATTAGAACGCAGCACAAATCAATGAAAGCTATTGTATCCATTTGCTGCCAAACACAATCAACTTCATGCTTCAAAGCGAGTGAGATACCTTATATTTCTCAATTTTGTCACTTACACCCCTTTGGTTCCAACTGACTCAATAAAATTAATAAAAAGATTAAATAAATTATAACGAAACTTTACCTGGGAAATTGGCAACATTAGATTGTTCTTTTAAATCCCAAATTTTGATTTCCGAATCTGATGTTCCAGTTCCAAAAATAAGACCGTCTGGATGAAATTGTGCTGTTGTCAAAGCTATGCCAGGTGAATCTTGATCCGCAACCTACAATCAATACTTCAACTTTATTTTGAATTATGTACATACTAAACATTTCATTGGATATAATTTTGGGAAAATTTGAACAAGAAACTGTATTAAAAAAAATCTATATTCAATAAAGTTTTAATGCTTTAGCCACAATAATTATGCCAGAAAATTCCAACAAAACATTATAAGACCAATATCCAATCCAAGTAGAAGATAAAATTTGAATCTTTTAGATTTCAATAATATTAAAAGGAAATATGAAGTTTGAGAAATAATAGAAATTGGGAGTAGGATAATATATCCAATTAAAATACATCTCAATAAATCACAAAAATATAGTTTAAGAGACTATGAGAAAATTTAAATTATGGGTTGATAAAATTGCAATTATTTATATCATAAAAGACATTTGAAAAGCAATTCCACTCTCCAGTTGACGTTGGAGGAACAATATTTTGTAAAATATGATAAAACTGAAGAGAATTTTTTATATGATTGCAAAAAATGTTTTAAATTCAGTAATTATTTGAAGAAATAAGATAAGAAAATAAACACATCGGATCAAAATTATTATTCTAGTTACATCTTGCAAGAGAAACATGCAAGTGACACATTTCCAAAACAACTGTTCAAAGTGCTCTACAGTCATCTTCACATCTTTACGAGTACTAATTAATGGTTTCTATAGTAATGCAGTGACTTGCAAGTGTCAATTACATACACACAGTTCAATTTCTTCAACACTTTCACTGATTTGTCACAAATGTATATGTATATAGTTGATCAGAAATCACTACCTTTGTCAGTAAACGTCCAGTTCTTATGTCAGAGAAGGCCCAATGCTGATCAGTTGAAGTGGAGAGTACATAATCTCCAGTTGGATGCAACGAGAGCCCAGTAACTGGTCCCTCATGTGCTCTTAACATCTGTGTTGTCTGTGATGTAGGTACATTCCAAACTCTGATAGTTGCGTCTGGTGAGGCAGTGATTACCAAATCCTGGGAATTGAAGTAAAGCATTGGCAAACAACAACAAACAAAAAGGAAATAAATCAAAATTGGTCAAATAAATACTGATCGTACCTCATCAGGATGATATATTACACGTGTTACTTTCTTAGTATGTCCTTTCAGAATAGCCACAACTTGTTCTGTGTCTTTGTTGAACACTGTAGCATTACGATCGTTACCTCCTGTGAGAATCTTACTTGTATCTGCATTATGAATATCAAGAGAGAGAATTCCTGGAATACTGGCACTATGCAGAGCCTGTACAGAAAACATCAATGTAAAAACCAATATTTTATATCATTGATAAATGTAATCTCGTACAACACAAATAGATTCTTAGCTGCATCATCTTTCTAAAAACAATTACATTTAATATCCAGTTATAGATTAACTGCAGTCAGATAAATCCCCAGTCAATCAAATTCAAGTAAACATTATTATATTAATATGGAAAACAAAGTTTTCAGATTGAGAACATTAATATCTAAATTGATTTGAAAAAACTGCTGCAAAAATGACCACCTAAATTACTGGTCATTTTTTTATGGAACTTTTCCATAAGACTTGTGTAAATATTCCCTCTTAAATGGTCACACAAGTCATCAAGGATCAGAAGCCTGGAAAATTTCACATATTAACCTACAACAGACAGTTACTACACCTGACTCTTTAAACCATACCACCATAAAAAAGAAAGAATGATTGATAATATTGTTGATTGTTGATTTATAATCTTCCTGACTCAAAACACACTAACAGATTACTTAAAACCCAAAGACCGATGAGATCTAGAAAGACAAAATATTCTCATAACCTTTATCAAATACCACAGTAACAACCATTTTTCTCCAGAACCAGCAGTGACCACTTTGGACAGGTTTTACTATGTATCATTTCTTTTAGAAAACAGGCAATTATCTTAATTGTTATCAAAATTAAAACTAAGAAATAGAAATGTGTACACAATAATACTGCAAGTCTCTCTAAGTGGAGAACAAACACTATGCAACTGATACACTAGAAGCACTCTTTATGCAAACAATCAAGTAATTGTGAAGACATCAGAGAATGAACTGCAAATGGCAACATATAGACTGAACAGCATTGTAATGAAATATAGACTGAGAATATCTACAATGAAAACTAAAGCAATGGGCTTTAAAGACAAGGACTATACAAAGACAACTTTTACCTACCTAGGTAACAAAATCTCAATACAGGAAGAGGATTTTGAATCAAAATTGGCAAACTACAACAAAATCAATGGTTGTATAAAAAGACACTTCCAACACATGACCACAGAAATAAAAATTCAACTCTATAATATCATTGCCAAACAAACACTACCCATGGCAGTGAAACATGGGTATTGAAAACAAGACAGACAAAGAATTGAAGCAGCCCAAATGAGATACCCGAGACCAATATTAAAAGGGTCAAAGAAAGACAAAATAAGAAAGAATCCAAAAGCATCATTGAAGACTTGGTAAAATATCAAAAGAAAGGGCAAAATCATACAAAAAAGATGAAACCAACCAGGTGCTAAAGTATAGACCAAGAGGTAAATGAGAAAGATGTCAACCAAAGAAGAGATGGAAAGATCAGGAATGCCTTGGCAGCTTCTAGGGGACTTTTGGAAGAATAGGAACAGACCTTTCATAACACCTAAACATTTCATGATGATGATGACACATGATGATGAAACCACTAAGCAATCATGTCATGTGCATCACATGCAAAAGCATTAAATCTCTAAACAAACTTGGCTTTTCTACATTACAAAATTAGAACAAAATGAATAAATATATGAATTTAACCCATTTCTCCAAAGTATAAATTTCAAGGGATATTGCAAAGAGTAAAATTTATATATCTTCTATTCATTTTCTCAAATGAAAAGTGAAATCAACACTCACTGGATGTGATGCTAAAGTATGGAAAGTACGAATGGAGTCAGAGGAAACCAAATCTTCTGGAACTGTTCTACCACGTTTCTTGCGTTCTTGAGTAAGAACAGTTGCTTTCTCCTGCAGTTTTTGAAGCACTTCAGCACTCATTCCTGCTTGTTCTGTAGGTTGATTTGCAACACCACCAGCCTCCACAGCAATTGCCTACAAGAACAAGAAATAATTTTACTAAATGATTCATTTCACGCACCTTCAAAAATTACAGAAAAGTACTCACAGGCTGCGGTATTCCTGCTGGATTGGTGGTGATACCAGCTTGTGGTTTCAATGTTGCCAAAGCTTCACGAGCTGCAGTTACTTCCTTTGTCAATCTAGCTATCACACGACACGCTGCATCATGTTGATACAACGCATGACTGAAGAAATTCAAAGTAATATTGTTGAAGCACATCACAAAACAATGCACTGGAAAATTGGCAGCCGATTCTCATCTTTCACAAAGTTAGGTTCTATTTGAAAGGGTACTTCCACAGACGTAATCACTTCTTTTGCAGCCTTAGTTAAGAGTTAAACCCAATGAGTCAATTGGCTCACCTCGGAATAATTTCAATGGGTAAAGGAAAATAAGGTATTTTTTTGTGAAGGTGGATTTATGTTTCTTAGTGAGTATACATGGGAAAATCAATGAATCTATTACTAGATTTGTAGTGAATTAAATATTTTTGAAACACACTCAGCTTTACAATGATCACTTGATTTCCACTTTTATTCAAATTAACTTTAATGACTTAACTCCCTATAACTGGGCACCAATGATTTGCTAGTTCATCTTCCAACTCTTACTCACAGGGAAGGAAGTTCCTCTTGAATCAATATTCTGTTAACTATGAGCAAGAGCATCTTGAAAGTGAGTCTTATTTGTGGGAAGAAAATTCCCTAAATTTATATGTTGGAACCTGAGACAGTCATTATTGGCTGTCTTAAATGTGGGAATACCCTTATAATGTGGTCCTACTGTATTGTAGTTGTAAAATAGAAAAATGCACATATGAAACAAATGGCTTTAGTCCAAGCAGCATTTCACATATTTTTGGTTGCAATATTAACTTGCAATTTATAGAATTAGAGCAGATTTTTACTGAAGGGCTACAATCTATTTTACCTTCAGAATATAATTACATTAAAAAATTCTTTAAAATAGATGTTATGTTGTGTTTCAATTTCCTGGCAGGATAACCAAAGGCGAAAGGGGATTTCTAGCAATGTTTATAATACATGGATTTTACATACTTAAAAAACATTTTGAATATGAGAGTGTGTGTATATCTGAAGAGAATTTCTTCAGAACATAGAAAAATGTGTTCCAGCACTTGTATGACTGGTAAATGGTAAAATTTACATTAAATTATAATATGAAAAAATAGTTCTTTCATCCACACACAAACATGCACACAGTGATATAACAATTACACAAGCATAAATGTACCTCAATTCTTGCCGAGCTGTTTGCAATTGCTGCCTCTGGGTAAAACTATGAAGCATTACAGCATCCCATTCATCCTGAAGAGTTTTTAAAATAGCTGGTATACTGGTAGCTGACGGTGGCTTAGGTTTCACAATAGGAGTTGCTACAACAAGAATGCCAATTTGTGTATTCTTTTTACTGGATCTTGACATGTAATCAAACATTAAACTCACATAGACATACTTTTCACATCTATGAGCATGTCAACAGTCAAATCTTTGCCAGTAATAGGATCCACTCCGTTTTCTACGACATATTTTTCAATCAGGCGTCTTTCGAAGATAGCTCCTGACACAGGTGATATCACTGGATGCTCTGGTACTTCATTGGAAACTATAAAATAAATTTTAAAAAACCGTAAAATCAATCTAATTTATTTTTATTACATGTCAAATGGCATTTACAAAAAAAAACCAAAAAAAAAACAACGTGAATTCTCTATAATCCATAAGTTAAAGGCAGAAGAAGAAGTAACTTTAAACCCACATAACCTCAAAAGTCACTTATCAATGTAAGTGTTAACAATAATGTAATCCTTGCAGTTCCACAAACAATATTAATGTAGTTAATTGTAGCTTGTATTTTTACACCATCAAAAAAAACTACTTCATTAGAACTATAGAAATGTAGATTAGAGAACTGTGTTCATATGAACAAGTTTAACACATTCACACTTCGTAAATCATATGCTATTGTATCACACAAATTTTAAAAAATATTGTTATTCAAACAATATTCACCAACTGAATAAATTCATTATACTTACTAGCACAACACAACGCCATTTTCACAACAACTACCGGCACCAAATACAAATAATCAACGATTCAAACGCATCAGATCAGAATTCTACAAGTACTGCAAAACATAAACGTCGCGCACAAGGTAGCCGCCACCAGAGAAAATAATTTATAAGACTCCTTGCGTGTGACTCCTATGCCGCAACGCCGGGCTAAACAACTTTCGTTATCATCAGAGCAAGAGAGATTTTTAGTCTAAAGTTTCTAACAATTCAACAGGATTCATTAAATAAAACAGCTCACGAAATGCAGGGAAATATATCAGAATCCTAATCTGAAGAATCTATTGAGGCGCAAACGGGTATCCACTTTAGATTGGCAAAGATTTACACAAAGAGCGGGAATTCGAATGATTACACAAATAGCGTTTTTTATACTGAACTTCAAGTGATTTCATTTAATTTATTTTTCGTAAAAAACAAAAAATAAACAAACAACTGTATGTGACGTATGGGAGAGAAGTATAATATGCATAGGCTTGCAAATAGGGAGGAGTTAGAGGGACGGGAGGACCGTCGCCCCCTAAAAATGTTGAGAGGCCCCGTAGTATCACATAATAATACATTTTATTTGCGTAAATGTGTTAAGTTTCATATGAAAAAATATGGGTACGTTTTAAAATTTTAGTCTATTCGCCTATTTACCATATCTACATTAAATTGCATTAATTCCACATGTTAATCCTCACAAGATAATACTCAAAATAATTAATAAAATATTAGAACCCTATCTCGAAAGAGAATTGGGAGTAGAACAGGTTGGGTTTAGAAAAGGAAGAGGCACAAGAGATCCAATAGTTAACCTGAAATGGATCGTGGAAGATACTCTGAAATTTCAAAAACAAATATACAAGTGCTTTCTGGACTATTCAAAGCCGTTTGACTGTGTTGACCAGGCGAAGTTAAATACTCAAGAATTACAAAAACAAGTTCTGAATACTGTGCAGAGAAACTACAGAGAATAATAATTTTAGGCAAAGCAGCGGAAAGAAAATTACACAAATTCATAAAAGATGCAGGCACATCACTTAAGATCAAATCCAACTAATCAAGACAATGGAATTTCCAATCATGTTGTATGAGTGTGAATTTTGGACATTAGAAATGGCAGAAAAAAAGAAGTTACATGATTTTGAAATTGAATTTGAAAAAGGAAAATATTGAACGTAAAATGGGTAAATAAAAAGAGAAATGCAGAAATTTGGACAAAAATAGCCTTGAAGCAAAGCCACTAAATCGAAACTAAAATATTTGGACATACTAAGAGGCGAACAAAACCCATCGAAAAGGATATAATTAGTTAAGGCCTTATTGTGGCGAGACTCAAGCTTGTAATGATAGAAGGAGCAGGAAGGGGGGAAGAAAAGATATAGGTGGCACAATCAAAGATACTAACGTCGTACAGACAGACATAATTGTGTTCAAGACAGAACCAATGGAGAAAACTAATACCCGATTTCACAAACAAAAGGAAGAGGCAATTCGAGTTCGACAGAGTAGTGAACAAATGGCTGACATTTTACTGCTGTGAACTATATCCAGTTAGTATAACTGGGGATCGCTTGCGATCTACTTACTACTATTATTATCGTTTTACTGAATAGGGATAAAACATTGGAAAATTTGAAGTTTTATTTTCACGTATACGTACGTAAATACGGTGGATTACAAAGTATAGAGGAAGTTATGTAATGCAGCATAAAATCGATTTCGAGATTTCAACCGGAATACACGTTTTGGGGTTTCCTGATACCAGAAATGATTTCTGAAATGGCGTTTTTTTTCTTCTTCTTTTTTTTCCCTCAAAACGTCCGCCCGTCAGCCGCCTGCCTGTCGTCTGTGAACAACAATAGCGCCTAAACTATGCCAAGGATTTCTTCCAAACTGAATCAATCAACCCTGTCAATCTGGCCTCACTCAAAGTTCTGCGATTTTGTAAAACGTTCATTAATTTTTGGGGGTACTTTACATGAAGCCACAGGTACATTTTAAACATTTTCATGAAAATAACTCCAAATTTTTTCTTTACATTTCTTGTAACAAGAGAGCGAAATATATTTGTAACGTTGGCATAGAGCCTGTTTTCACTGTTCACTCTAAATTTTCGAAAATTGCAAAAGATTGATTTTCTTCGGCGTCTTCTTAGAACTACAAAATTGAAGATATTTTTCCTTCAAATTAAATTTGTTTTTCATAGTTTGTTCTTTCATTAAGGTCATGTAAATTTTTTCGAAAATTTTAGTGAATTTCACGCAATATTGAAACATGTGCAATATTTAAAAAAATTTAAATCTTAAAAACGGACTGCAAATTTTTCTTTAAATTTTTGGTAAGGATAGTGCTAAATGCACTGTACAAGATGATATAAATGCCATTTTGATCTATTTTTTCTTCAAAAAGTACACAAATCTACTTTTTTGACATCTCTCTCACGTCGTTTATAATTACAGTACAAGCGATTTGTATACATTGCTTAATTTATGAGTACATACGGTTCAAATGATGTCTCATAAAATTCCACGAAAAGTCAACAATTTTCTGTGAAAACGAGCTCAAAATTCCGCATTTTCACAAACGCTCGAATCCCATTTTCTCAAAACTGGCTACAAATGTTTCTTCAAACTTTTCGTATGGAAAGTACTAAATGCACTACTTAAGATGATGTTAATAGTCATTTTTTCAAATATCTCTCACGCCGTTAATATGCAGTTCCAGAGATTTGTGTACTTTATTGTATTTATGAGCGGAAGTGCTTCAAATGAGTTCCAATGAAGGTTTTCGAAAACTCAAAAGTTTTCTGAGAAAAAGAACTTCAAATTTCGCGTTTAGAGTAACGCTTAAACGACATTTTCTTATAAACGGCTCCAAATTTGTCAACGAAAATTTCCATATAGGACGAGGTGTTACTTTTTTATAATATTCTTAAAGTAATATTTCGGGTCTACCATTATGAAACAGAAAAATTGAGATTTAAAAAAATGTACTGTGGGCGGCTAGAGATGCCAGCTGGTAAGAGGATGGGGCGAGACCTGAAAACTAGGGCAGACCAAAGTTTTTAGAAAACTATCTAGTACGAGAAAGTATACGCCATTCTGTAGCTCCACTAGTTATTAGTTATAGAAGTCAACACTTATACTGTAGTCAAGAACTCGATGACTACAGTGTAAGTGTTGTAGCGCTTTTTTAATAATGCAAATTATTTTTTATTTATCAATTTTTTTGCAATTGTAAATATTTGCCAAAATTTGCAAACTGATTGTACATTATATGTCGTTAATGAGTAACGACCTTGTTGCTTGTGCGACAATAAATACATTAATTATACACAAAAAATTGCACATTCTGACTGTACTTCACTAATATTTTCGTTTATTTAAATTTTAATTTTGATACTGTTTCCTGAAATTGTTTCTGAACCGTTTCACTGTACGAGTATAGAGTCAACGAATTAATTTCAATAATTGGCAGTCACAAACAAGCGCTTTAATTATCACACAACACGATATTCTCTAAGCAAGACTGTCCATTTCCTGCGAACTTGTCAAATTGGACATGACGCCATTTTGCCCGTTTCCATTCTAGCCACGCATTTCAAACAGCAAATTTCGTAACATTTTATTAATAAAGAAAAGCTGCGATCATTAAGTATTTTGTTATCTACACTTCTAATTTTTTTATACATCACTTGCTTAAAACCATTCACTGTGAACCGATTAGGAGGGACATAAAAATCGTTCTGTTTAGACCTTTAAAAAACATAATGGTTGTCTAATATTATAATGTGTGAATTTTTTTCTTGCATTTGAACTACCATTCGAAAAATTCTTAAACAAATGAAGCGCGAGAAATACACATATTTTTTCCAACATTTAAACGAAAACACTTTCTAGCATTGAATTTAATGTATTCACGTTCTACATAAATGTGTCAGCGATGCCCGATGCATATTTTAGCCGTAAATAAAATTATTAGTTTATGACATCGCAAACCAGCGCCGTCCTTCTGTTAGCAGCGCGGCGTTGTCAAATCAACTGAGGCCGCAGGATTCGTATGGCATAAATATTTTACAAAACAGCATTCTTGATACCGCTAGCAACAAAATCCAAATGGATGGAAAAATATAATTATTAAATATAGTATTGATATATTCCTCAAAACTTCTCATTTTTATACGAATGACTCGTTATTCCCGCACCTTACCATTCACCTCACCAAAGCGAAATAATACATTCGCTTTCACATCCAACTCAATTAAATTACACAATTTAAAATAGATTCAAACCGGGAGAGGTGGCGCGGGATCACCGCCGCAGCCCGCAAAAATATGCGCTATACTTACGAGACTGATGACCTTAATATGCATGTTGACACGCCCGGAATCACTAATGAATCAAAAAATAGATTTAATGTTTAAATAATATTAAACATAATCTTTCTTTTGAAGATTCGATTGAATACCTACCACCATTTCTCAAATTACATTCACAGAGTGACTGCGAGTCAAACGATGCACGGGAAATTCGATTTTATCGTTTCGATTTTTTTTCAATTTTTAAAAATATAGTGAGTACGCCAAAAATAGGACCAGCGCCACTTTCTTTACCTCTCTTTGATACAAACGTGAAAAAATATCTAAAGAAAAAAATTGAGCCTTTTCTGAAAAAATAATTATTTAAAATTTAAAAATTGGCTTTTCATGCAACATTACGCAAAAAAACTCATTTAAAAAATTTTTCATGACCTTATTTGAAGATCTCTTTCTGATTAACATATCTCACGAAGAAACCCTTCATAATTGTAGTTGCAAGAAGACACCGAACAAATTTTGAATTTTTGCAATTTTCAAAAAATCAGGGACTTCAACGAAAATGATGCCTTCATAATTCTCTTATGCGTCCTTTATGCTATCGTAGATCAAAATTTAATAAAAAAAATGTAGTGCCATTTTTTTTTAGTTTGAAAATGTCCCAGAGGCTTCATGTAAAGTACCCCCTCCCCCAATTAAAATATCGGTTTCAAATTCAAGGGGCCGTGATATCAGAAAGATCGATAGGGAAATATCAATTTTGATAAAAATCCTACTCACGGTTTAGCTTGCTAGTGTTGTTCACAGACGGTCAATCGATTTTTCTGTATCAAGGACCCACAAACCATGGATATTGAAAACACAATTATCTATATACTACATTAAATAGCATACACTTCCCACTTGGTGACTAGGTAGTATACCCTAGAAATTTTAGGATTCCCTGGGTTCCCTGGACTTGCCTATGGGGCCAAGAAGTTCATTTTCTGCATTTACAACCAGCAATGCTAAATTGCTCCATCGTAATTTACAAATTGTGTGTAGAGCTTAATAGAGCTTCTGAGAGAGCAATTAACGAGATAGTAGATCGCCTCGAGACATGATCCCCAACGTCTTGAGGGCACTGATTGTGGATCGTGGCATAGCCCCAGAGGTTCCAACCTCCACTGACAGGATTCTGGCGTTGGGCACTCCATGAAGTTGGGCTGCCAGGGGACTTGCTGTCTGGATTGGTACTTTCCCACTTTTTCCTCCCCTGCTTTAAGAAGGCTAGACCCGTCCTTGTGGCGAACAGTCACATCGACCACGTGTACCCCTTCCCGGCTATTTTTTACCAGGTCAGGTTTGAGTCCAACCCCTTCAGCAACGGAGAGAGTGGCTTCTGTGAACACCCCAGTTCTGATTTTCGGAGCATCTTCCCATCTATAACGTTCTTTATCTCGTCATGACGCTTTCTTCTTGCTGGTTTCGTAAAAATGCACTGACCGAGGATGTGATTCATGGTTTCTACCGCTGTATTGCACTTCCTGCAGTATACATCCTCTCTGGGCCTTCCTCTACTAAGAGTAGTTTTATTGGCAGCGGTATTTTATCTCAGTGGCAGATCAGAGTGCAGTGATAAAAAGACCAGGTTTTAGAAAATTATAATCTTTCAAAAAGGCATTTCCAATCGGATAGTTTATATGCGCATTAACCGCTCTCCCTTGGGATCCCAGCAACTCCCAGGCGGCTACCTCGTCATCGGTGCATTTCTTCTTATAAGCTCTTAACTCTTATTCAGTGTAGGGCCAATTGGTCTCAGAGATGGCATATATATGGCATAATATTCTGAGGAAGCTCATCCTTTAGTGCCCAGACATTTATATTGCAAAAGAAAATTGTCCGAATAATGAAAAAATGCCATCCACGTGATCACTGCAAGCCTCTTTTCATTGAGCTTGGAATCTTACCATTGCCTTGCCTATTTATTTACGAATCTGTAGTATTTGTCAAAACTGACTTACTTAACGGTGGGGACATATTTTCATGTAATACTGATATTTATAGTTACAACACTCGACGTAGAAATCTTGTTCAAGTGTCAGTATCAACAGCGCACTACAAGAAATCCACATACAATACATGTACGTTACTTTACAACGCATTACCAGATGAAATTAAACAATTAAAATTGGTACACAAATTTAAGTTAAAAGTAAAATCTTTTCTGCTGCAAACATGTTTCTATACAATTAGAGACTATACTGATCGTCAAAAAGAAAAATAATGTTTACTTTAACAAAACCAAGATATAGTATAATGAATTAGTTTACATTTGCATTGTATAATAAAAAAAAAGACTCAATATGCCTGTAACAAATAATGTACTTCCGGGTCAATGACCCCCATCTCGATCGGGTTTTTGTCCAGTTCCCTGATTCATTGAGCAAATGCTGAGATGGCCCCTTGATTTGCTTCTGGACGTAAATGTAGCTTCACTATGCGCACGTTTTGTTAAGCTTTCCTTCAAATCTGTTCGTTCGTATACCGTTACAAATAAGTTTTCTATAATTCGGCAACGAAAATATCTAGTTTTTGACATGTTAATCTCTCGCTTTTTTAAATTTATTATAATTACTTTTATTTTTTTTCATCTTTCAATAATTAATAGTTTAATTGTTGGGAAGGGATTCTGAAACTCAAGAAAGCGTACGCAGATGATTTTCTCCCCCATACGTCACATACAGTTTTTGACTGTTTCTGACTAAATAAATAAAAGTGTTTTGCCGATTTTAAATGTCCGTTGGTAGAAACTCGGTTTAGGAGCTCAGCCACCTGCAAATAGGATCTGCAGATTTTTCTAATCGTAATTCTAGGTTCAACGCTACCCTAGGAACATGTTGGGCGAGCCGCAGCAATCCCAGTCCTCCACCTCTCTTGGCCAGGTAGAATAAGCCATCCGAAGTACTCATATGCAGATGTAGGAACTGTTTGACTGACACTCTGATTTGACAGTCCCCTTCCCTGAGCATCGACATATGTCATTGATAAAACTAATTGGTAGAGGTAATGTGGTATTATGTAGGTGTGAAGTAATGCCAACTTCTGAGTGGGCTTTAAATACGGCTTCCATCAAATTCGATATGGATGTTTTACATGGGAAGTAGTTCCAGATACAGCAGTTCACTCCCAAATATGATAGAGTATGATCATTACTGACCAGAGGAATTCTCTCCCCAACTTTTCCAGTCAGGGGTCTTCAATGAACCAGGATCGTTCAAAGATTGTCTTTTGAAATGAACACTTCGCGACGGACAATGTCATTCCGAGGGCCCCATGATATTCCATCACGATATCAACCAATTCTTGAGCTCCTGAGGCATCTTTTGCTAACAGCACCAGATCGTCAGGTAATGCTAAGACGGACACACTCCTTTCAAATAGCGGGTATCCTGACATGTTTTCCAATTTCTCAAGCACTCGTGAGATTAAACTCATGAGATTAAAAAGGTGTGGGGACTAGGGGTCCCCCTGTTTTACTCCTCTACGAATTCGCACCTCAATTCCTTTCGAAGGGTGCTGAATGTCGATGGAAACGTCGGCGTAAGAGTCCATTACCAAATTGATAAAGGCGTCGGGCATCCCTTTCCTGGATAGAGTCCACCGAATCGCCGCGTGAGGAACAGTGTCAAATGCTTTGGATATGTCTAGCACAGCGCCGACACCACCCTCTGCTTTTTTCATGTCACTGACTGCTTTGTGAAGAATTTGAACATTGGCGAAACAGACAGGTTCAGGGATAAACCCTTTTTGGCGTGAATTGAACTTCATCACGGATGGAATGCGTTTGTCCATAATGCCCCAAAAGATTCTGCACAACAGGAAACTAATTGTGATGGGGTGATAGTTAGTGACAAACTTATATTATTTACCCTCTTTTGATATAAGGATGGTGCGATATGCTTTCCACCCAGAAGACATAAAGCCACTGTATAAAATTTGGGTGTACAATAGGGACAATATTTCAACGTTTGCTCCTGAAGATAAATTGCTAACTTTGATCTTGGAGCCATGGCATTTTTCATCCCAGCCAGCGACTTTTAATTTCGGCAACTTGCGCCGCGTATAGAATTGTGTCTGGGTCCATTTCAGGTGTCGACAATTTATCATCCTCTCTTATTTCGGAGAGCCGAATCGGGGACGTATTACCCCAAATGAATTTGTACAGGTCATTAACCCCATCCTTGTTAAGGGTTGTTGATCGACACTAGTACAGTCAATGCCCGTTCTAATGCACTTTGTCAAAAGCGCTGGATCGTTCTTGAAAAGATCATGCGCCCTAGTACAAGAGTTGCGCTCCGTAGCGCGTTTTCCCCCAAGCCTACCGTTTTTTATGACTGGTGGTGGTGGGTACAGAGGAGCCGCCCAAAATCTCCACTAACTTGGCATAGGTCTCGTTCAATTGGTCCTGGGATTGAATATTTCTTTTGAGTTAATTTTCCACCTCAACGAGTCCTTGATCTACATTAGTTTGAGAAATATCTCAGGTTCCTATCCAAGTTGAAATTTTCCCCTTCCAGTTAGGTGTGGCATCTAGCGTGACCCTGTTAATTCTAGTTTCAATAGTTACCTCTCCGAGCGTCATAGCAGCCGGGGACTCAATAAAAGTTTGACCCCGTCCTAACCGACCAGCGATGTCGGAACGGGCCGTGTCAATAGCAGATAAAACAGAACCAAAGAGGACGGGCGCAGCCGAAAGCTCCTAATTCTTCTCTGAAACTGTAGCGGCCTTCTCGTTAGGGAATCGCACCCTACCTGCTTCCGTGAAGGCAATGTCTACCATTGCAAGTTCTTCAGGGCCACTGTTTGTGGGCCGAGCTTTTGGAAGAGAAGCGGCATAAGGCTGTTTGCTTATCTCTATCTGCAAAGAATTTTCAACCCCCTTTGGAAGAGTGACAGAGCAGGGGTTCACTGACTTTCTTCCTGTCTTGAGGTTAGGCCTTCGATACAGGGGAGAAGAAGAAATCAGCATTGGGATTTGACTCGCTGGAGTCTTCGGAGAGGTAATAACCCTGAGAGGCGATGAGATAACAGCAGCACTAGTAGAAGGTCTAACAGAATGATCGGACCTCCGACTATCAGATGAGGACAATGATGATTCTGCAGTCACAGTAGCTTCAGCTCCAATGGCTGCTAAGTATCTTCGATATGTAATCTCTCTTCTTTTCTCACCCACCTGCCTTACCCAGTAGAGCAGCCAAATTCACTATCGACGTCTCTGGTTGCTCTTTCTCCAATGCAGCCATTTTCATAATATCCTCCGAAGAGAAGACTTGCCCTGCTCTGGGCACATTAGTCCTACCACTACGTTGCGCCTTGGCAGCTCGAAATTTATTTGCTGCGTCTGGATGAGCATGATGCAAATGTTGCGAGAGCCCTGATTTAGTTGCGAAGTTGGCGGAGCACAACTCACATATAAAGTTTCTTTGAGATGGTTTCGGACCCGGCTATTTAGGGAAATGACTCAATGCGGAGAGCTTGCCTTTGTAATTCTTGCTGCATTTGGAGCATAAAAAGATTAGGGGGACATCCCAATGGATAGTATCGTGATGACGAACCATGTCATTCAAATCAGTGGCCATATACCCACCACTCCCTTTCTGGGCACGATGTACGCAGCGACTCGCCTTCAAGGCAACCCTAATCTTGAACCGTTCCAAGCTAGGGCCGTCATATATGGTGGCCTGTTGTTCGCGGGGCGCGCCACCATGCGCTCCCGCGTCCGAGGCTTCGTTAGAGGAAGTAACTTACTATAACCACTACTACCACTTTTTCGTTATCAGGGCCCGACAATAAGAGTTTGTGTCGAAAATTCGCCGTTCCCCCATCCCCTGCATTACAATACGTTCTCTATACTGCATAAGCAGTGATGAGAAAGTAACTAGTGGTGCTTCAGAATAACAGACTTTCTCGTACTAGTTAGTTTTCTAATTTATTTTATCTGGGCTAGCTTTTCGGTCTTGCCTCATTTTCTTGCCAGCTGCCATTAATCGTCACCCAATTTTTTTTCTTCAAATTTTCTCAATTATTTGGTTTCCTACTGGTTGAACCGAAATATTACTTACAGAAGAGAAGAGTAAAACCTTCTCCTATATGGAAATTTTCGATGAAAAATATGAAGCCCTTTTAAAGAAAATGTTCAGCGTTACTATAAATGCGAAATTTGAAGCTATTTTAGAAGAATCAGGGGAAATTTTTGAGTTTTCGAGAAACTTCATTGGAAGTCATTTGAAGCAATTTCACTCACAAACGTAATAATATGTACAAATCGCTGGAAACGTGCATATTAACGGCGTGAGTGACACTTCCAAAAATACATTTGCGTAATTTTGGAAAAAGCAAAAGAATATAGCAGAATTACTGTCCTTTTTACGCAGTAAAAGTTTTTATACAGAAACACATAGTGCTAAATACATTTTTGACACAGTGCATTTAGCACTATCTGTACAAAATGTTCATAAAAAATGGACCCTTTTTGAAAAAACGGCGTTTGATCGTTTCTGAAAATGCGGAATTTTGGGCTCATTTTCTCAGAAAACTTTTGAGTTTACAAGAAATGTTATAAGACATGGTTTGAAGCACTCATTCTGACAAACATCATAATATGTACAAGTCGCCATTGATGAGATAGTAACAGTAGTAGAGAGATATCAACAAAATGACAATTGTTTAATTTTGAAAAAAAAGGAGAGCAATGCAATATAATTATTTCATTTTATACAGTATGTTTAGCACTATCCCTACCAAAAGTTTTAAGGAAACATTTGGAGCTGTTTTTGAGAAATTTTTATTTTTGATATTTTTTTAATATTGGACATATTTCACTCAATAATGCACGAAAACTACTAAAGTTTTTGAAAAATGTACATGACCTTAAGGAAAGAACTAATTATGGAGAAAAAAATGTATTTGAAGGAAAAATCTCTAACTTAAATTTTTGAGTTGTATGATGACTTTGAAAAATATTTCAACTCTCACAATTTTTTAAATTTCAGAGTTAACACAGAATATCAGACTTATAACATCTTTATAAGAGTATTTTGCTCTCTTCTTTTTAAATTTTTTAAAAAAAATTTAAAGAAAAAAATTTTGAACAATTTTTGGGAAAGTTTTGAAAATGTTCCAGGAACTTAATTTATAGTCCCCCCCAAAAATTAATTAATGTTATTCAAAATCGTAGAGATTCAAATGAGTCCAGAACAACAGGGGAGAATTTGATAAATCTTGTAAATCTATTTTGTAAAATCTTAATTTCAATGATAATGCAATTTCTTTGATTCTCCTTAATCTTACCAAAACATCACGTTTTAAATTACAATAATAAGCTCTCAAAAACTGAGAACAATGGTGTTCCAATAAGCTCTTATTGGGATCCCTGCTCAGTATCATTTACATTTTTAATACTTTTAAATCTCAAATTGAGACCAATTGCCATCAGATTTTGAACAAACACATTCATAGTTAGAGCAAGCATATTCAAATTGAGACTAAACAGTGTAAAATAGTGAAATTAAGTAAATGCAACATATATTGGATTATTGATTGGTTGAAAAATCAAGAGAATTGAAACATCTTTTCCTCTTTCTCCCCTGCCCTTCTCTTTTTTCTCCTCATACTCTCCTATCCTTCTCCTCCTCTTCACTCTACTCATTATTTCTCCATATTTTTTGTTATTTTGAACTGTTTATTTTCATTAACTTTTATTTTTTAATTTCACCATCCTCACTGTGTGCTGCAGGTTAAAAGGCGTATCACTTGTTCCTTTTTTTAAAGTAAACTTGGTGGCTAATCCTATATATCCCTACCTGAACAATTTTTGTTATGATCTCCCCATATTGTCACTATTATTTTTGTATCTCATCACTTCTAATGGTAGCCTTTCGTCTTTTATTCCGCTGATGTGCAAGAGTCTTTTGTCTTACCTTTGTTTTTAATATTTCAATTATTTATATTTTATTAATCAATCATAATCGATTATGTCCCTTGATTTTACAACATAATTGTTCTTAGTTAACTTGTTCAAACATACAATTACTTTTGGGTGGATCTGATCATAGAGGATGCAGGTCTTGATTGCAGGGATCCTGTTTCTCAGTGATCCCAAGAGCAAATGCTGAGAATGGTTTCCAAATAGTAAATACAGTTTTACTTTTCCCCAAACGATATAATCATTTGAATTGGTTATTAGTAGGGAACAGATTTTATTGTAATAAAAAATGCAAAATATGCACACACACACACGCACACGCACGCGCACGCACACACACACACACACACACACACACAGAGATATTTTTGTGTGTTTTGTATGTTTATTTTTCCAAAACGTGTAAGAAAATCTTAAAAATATGGCAAATAAAAATTAATTATTGTGATTAAAATTGTTCTCTATAAACATTCTCGAACCATAAAACGTCGCCTATCAGTCCTTAACAAGGATTCGGAAGTGGCTGAAAGTAGGTTCTATCTCTCCTGAAGTAATTGTTCTCCAAACTCCACCACATAAAAGAATTTTATTCGAAATATAAAATACGTTCAAATTATATATTACAATGTTGATGAGCTGGTGTACAAGTGAATAGTAGAACCGTGTAGTCAGTGATGGATCTCAAGAGGAGGGGGTTCAAGGGTATACACTCATACCTCCAAATCGAACAACGCGATATGACAATTTACTGTAAAAAATATTTGTTAGTTTTCGATCGAGTAACGAATGTGCTGTTTGAAACATAAGCAAGTACGTAGTTGGAATTACTTTTGTTTACAAAAATCCACCATCTTTTTCTCCGAGTAAGCAGTAAGCGGGGAGGGGGAGATAAATTTGACAATTCATAGCGAAGATATGGTGGTCATAGAACTGTAGTAGCATTACATTTGATTTATAAGAAAGATGATTCAGCAACAAATATTGCAAACGAGAATCTGAAACGTTCCGTTTCGACGTATAAATATATTAAATTGTAGCGAAATATATCGTAATTGCTAAAATATGTAAAAATATGTAATTATACCAAAATATGTAAGAATATGTAAAATAAAAATAGTTCTAATTCATTCAGAATGTCTTATTAACTGTAAAAAATATAATTGAATGCTGGTACCTTGTTCGTGTAAAAACATGTAATTACATGGAAATCCGTTCCCTAGTTATTATCTGGACATACTGTATACAGCTCTGGGGCTCAACCTGCAGGTCAAATATTCAAACCATACAGAGATTCCAATCCAAGGTTCTGAGAGACATTGCTAGTGCTCCCTGGTACGTCCGAAACGATGTGCTACATAATGATTTTAACATGCCAACAGTACAACAAGAAATTAAAAATTTTAGCCATAAATATGTCAGCAAACTAGAAAACCATAATAATGTACTAGCCATAAACTTACTGGACAATAGTTTAGAAGTCAAAAGACTGAAAAAGTTCAAACCATTGGATTTGCCAAATAGATTTTAAAATGACAATAGTGATAATACTGTAATAAAATCAACACCAAATGTTTTGTCAACATTACAAGTGTGTAATATGATAAAGGAAGATCACCAGTGGGTGACCTTTCCATGCAAGTTTGTAATTTCTAACAGCATATTTACTTATTGTTCTTGTTTTGAACAGATTGTAAATTTACAGATTTAAATTTTTTAAAAAATGTCATTTTTCTTGCTGCACCCAATTGTTTCTTTGTATTCAGCATAAAATTCCTAATCAACTTAAAGTAGAGCATTCTGTTTTTTGTTTAAAAAATGACCTTAAACTAAAACTTCTCACATTAATTATATCAATTAATGCTGAACTTGGCAATAAATGAAAACAAATTAATGGTTGAAGAGAGCAGTTGGAAGGGGGTGGTGGATAAAGTAGTTTTAGCGTTAACAATATGGTGGCATGATCGGTTTAAAAGTTGATAGAGAGTATTATAAGCATGTTTAGACTTGTTATCTGGGGAACTAAAAGTAAATATAAAAAATCTGTTGTTGGTAATCCATGTTTCAACAAGTAAATTAAGTTCAATCTTATATCTCACTCAGTTTGTATTCAACATTCAAACGATCCTGTGATTGTTATTTTATTTCTGAAATATGGCTTGCAGAGGTTGTGTAATTTCTCCTGACAGCTTCTTTATATATGTGGTGAATACATAGTAAAAAGTCAACAAAGAAACAAAGTGAGCTTGTGAAAAACTTTTATTTTGCATACATCAAATTGAAACTTGTAGGTCAAGACAGAACATAGGGCGTGCAGAAGGCGTGCAGAAGATGCGAGGATTCGTTTGGGGTTTAAGGGTAAGAAAAACAAATTTCGTTTTCGTGTTCCTATGATATGGCGTGAACAGAAAAATCATACAACCGAAAACTACTTCTATTCAGAAGACATGAAAAGATTTAATACAAAAATAAAAATAAAATACGAATCTTACCCTAACCTTAACTCAGCTATTCGTCCAGTGTCCCATGGTTCAGAAATACCAATTCCACAGCCACCTAATTTACGTAGATTACATCCTGAGTGAGTCAGAATACTCAGAGCATTAGCTTCCCAGAATGAATCTAGTTCAGTTTTTTATGTTGACGAGGGACCTCAATTTTTTTCTCAGAGTGATCTTAACGACCTAGTAAGGGGCTTAGGTAATTCAAAAGATGCAGCCGAATTACTTAGATCAAGGCTAAAATACAAAAACCTGCTATCATCTGGAACCGCAGTGCAGAGATAGAGAGAGAGAGAGAATTTACTCAGTTTTTCTCATAAGAGGGAAATCAGGTTTATTGTAATGATGATCATGGTCTCATGAAGTGCTTTGAAATAGAATATGATTCATCAGAATGGCGCCTATTCATTAATGCATCTAAAACTAACCTCAAAGCAGTCGTGCTGCATAATGGAAATGTATTTGCATCTTTTCCTATAGGACACTTGGTTCATATGAAAGAAAACTATAATGACTTGGCTACGATTCTTGAGAAAATCAAATATCAAGAGCATCAATACCTGGTTTGTGGAGATTTCAAAATACTAATCATGTTGTTGGATCAGTGGGGAAGTTATACAAAATATCCTTGCTTTGTTTGTTTATGGGATAGTAGAGCCACAGAGCTGCCTTGGCCAAAACTGATTGGCATCCTCGAGACAGTTTAACCCCTGGTGAGAAAAATATCATCTATATGACCTTGGTTTCCCCCAGAACAAGTATTATTACCACCTCTTTACATTATCTTCCTCTTGTTAAATTGAAGCTTATAAAGCATTTTGTCAAATCACTTCCAAGAGATGGGATTGTTTCAGATATCTGTGATACAAGTATACAAGTTCCCGAAACTGTCTGAAGTTAAGAGGGAATTTTCACCAGCCCCGACGTAAGAAAACTTCTAACTGATCCCCTCTTCGTGGAAACAATGGGAAACAGGAAAAAGAAGCCTGGGACTCTTTTAAGAATGTAGCGCACAAGTTTTGGAGGAATTCTAAGGATCCTGACTACAAAACCATTGTACAGAGCATGCTTGCAGCATATGAAGCTCAAGGATGCAAGATGACATTAAAAGTTCATTTCTTACTTTTATGTTGACTATTTTCCTGTAAACTAGGCAGCTTATAGTGAAGAACAGGGTGAAAGATTTCATCAGGATGTCTGTGATTTTGAGAAAAGTTTACAAGGAAACTGGGATGTCAATATATTTACTGTTGGATGCTCAATCGAGAAACAAAAGTAGGAAACCAGAAACAAGTTCAGAGAAGTATGAAAGAAAAAAAGGAAAAGATTTCACAAGAAAAAGAGTAGACCTAAAATTGTGTATAAATATGAGAATCAATTTTTTGATTACTAGTAAGAAAATAAATACATATAGTACACTGTAAAACATAAGTGTTTTTATTAAATATTTGTTTTCATTTCGCAAAAAAACTATACGTGATGGAATGTTCTGGAAGTCATTTTAAGAATCTGTGACCTTTAAAACATATAATTGAGCAAAAATAACCCATGCAGTTGACAAATTTTTTTTTTTTTGCAGACCTGTGTTAATTAATTAAATTAATTAATTAAAAGAGAATTTTTACTTTATTGCTTTATGAAACATTAGAATCCTGGTTACAGAAGGAAAGGTATAGGAAAAAACATTTATTGAGAGCCACTTTGAGAATATTTATTTGAATAGTACAGGAATCATTCATTATCATTCAAGTATGATTAGTATCTTAATATAAGATACTTAAAGGGCATTTTATTTTGATATTATTTCACATTTTGGGTAGTTAACAGAAAGAATATAAGATTTTAATCAAATGCAACTAGTCTACTTTTCTGACATTATTCTTTTGTACAAAAATACGGACACAAGTGACATTTTTCAAAACATATATACAAAACATAAATAAAAATATGTACAAATGTCAGAGATTGTGCTGCTAAACTCTTATGATCCAACCACTTTATTAATTTTATTGCAGACAACTCCTAAAAAGTTCATTATAATATTGCAAGCAAGAAGCTTGAGTACAGTAACATAAGAGTCAATCAAAATACCTTTACATCTTTTCTAGTTCAAGCTGTTTATAAATAAGACTGTAATGCTATGTGTAATTATTTGCAAAAACAATTCCAACATTCTTTCTCATTTTTAACATTACGAGCCACTTTGATTTGTTTGAAAGCCAATTACAGTTCTTTATTTCAACAGACCTTTTCCTCTTCATTTTGGAGGTGGAATATACAAAGTATATTCCTCCTCTGGAAATTTTTTTTTTAAAATTATTAGGCCTATAATTTTGTAATTACTAATGATGGTTCTAACACAGAAGTTTCCATCTCAAATAGTTTTGGGCACTACAATGCAGAAAATGTCAAAAGAAATGCTATATTTGGAAATCTTCACTGTCAATCAACTGTTTTGAATAAAAAAGGAAAAAGAAAGAAAATATGGAAACCGTTATAAACAAGGTGAGCTTTCCTAGATTATTACGATACGTTTTATTGTTCAATGTTTATGGTAGTCCTGTAATGAATAAAATCTTTGATATTTTAGAATTAAACAATTACAATGTAAACAATTAAATCATTTTTGTTGGTAGTTATTTAACTTTGGGTGCTTCATTTTTTAAATGAAAATGGAACCTTTAATTCTTTGATTTATATTCTCCATTTTCATCTAAACAATTCAATTAAATTTCTTATTTAACTTATCTTGTCAATTAGACACTACTTTACTTACTAATACATTCAATTCTTGTTTCAATGGTTGTTAATAATTCAATGACTATGAAATGAAATAGGAACATTGTGAATGTCTGCTCAATTGTTTTTCTTGAGTTTTTTCTCAACTTACAGAAGATTATTGAGATTGGAATATATTCCAATGTAACATTGAAAATATTGCATTATTTTTTCCAAATCTTTTTGTACAATTAGTACTCTTCTATTGTAAAATCATTCTAATGTTCAGTAATTAGAGAAATAACTTCTCCTCTTACTTAACTTTTTGCAAACCAAAACTCTTACTCGGGGTTCCATCACAAATATTATGAAGATAACAACTCCCTGAAGGACGTTGAAAGCATCAGTAACAGCCCAAACAAATGGTGGTCCTCCAACAGCCCAAGAAATAATTTCCATGATCCAGCTAATTCCCATTGCAAGGAAAAGCACCAAGCACATGCGTGCCCTAAAAAGAAATTAGAATGATGAAAACAATATAATATTACCATTGAAAAGTATTTAAACATTTTGCAAAATAATACAAGTGAATCATAATGCACCAAAGCAGGATGGGGAAGGGGAAGGAGTCCTGGGGGCTTCAGTTCCCTCTTCCCTGTGTTCCAATGGAAATTATTTAATTTACATTATTGTTTACATTATTAATATTAACTATAAATTTATATTCAGTGTAAGTGTAAATTTCTTTATAAGAAAACACCAAGTCAGCTGAACACTGATAGCTGTACCCTCCCCCCTCCTGACAAAAATACTGGGTCCTCTGATGTAAATTAAAGTAGTTAAGTTTTAGACCAATTTAAATGTTTTTTCTTTGGTTCTATGAGCTTTTTGCAGAATTACTCTGAAAGTTGTTCCTCTCTATGGACTTTTATATCAAGTTCTTTTTAAAAAAAATACTTGAGACTCTTTCTCCATTCAAAGTTTGAAGTATTACTTCAATTCATTAAGCAATGTTCCAAAATGATTTGTTAAAAACTCCATTTTAAACGTTCAAATTTGTCATTTTTCTAAAAATGCATTGCTCATTGCTTCGGTTCATTGTTCCTTTGAAAGAATGCACAGGAAATTTAACTGAACTGGTTGAAAATTACTTTACAAAAAACAGATGAATCCTGGAAAGCTTACTCTTATTATCAACAGGGATGATGTGAGAAAAAAGAAACAAATTATTTATTAATTTATTACAATTAATAAAAATAATTAAATACATATATTTAAGAAAATGTACTTTTTAATTACCGATTAATTCCAAACCATTCATATAACAATTTATATTTAATTATAATTGATATAGTCACAATTGTCACCAATGTCAAAGTCACAGAATTAAACAGATTGAGCCTGTGGAATTAGTTTGAGTCTTTAAAGTATTATGTAATTGAGGAATCATATGAGGGAGAAGGAAAAAAGTGGTGCTATAATGAATTATAAGTAAAGGTTGGGTCATTCCATTTTAAGTGGTCCAGAATTTAATAAATTGGTCGCTCGACCATCTCGAAAAAATTCATATATTGTACATAAATTTCCTTATGTTTTGGCTGTTCAAAAACATCTTTGATTTATTTTTATTGTATCTGGTTTACAAATGGCGGCTATTTTTGTTTTACGCCGTGCGACATTTTCAGCGTTTGTAGACATTTACTCTTTTCTAAATTATTCATCTCTGAGTTGTTCTAGCATTCTAGAATAAAAGGTATTGGATTCAGTATACTCTGACCAGGAACGGGATTCGGGGGGGGGGCGGCAAGGAACTGCCCCCCCTCCCAATGTTGAAACAAGTTTTTAAAAAATTTCATTTCGCGGATCTTCAAATCTTTTTATAAAAAAACGATTTACTTTTTTATATATTTTGAGAAGAAATTTATTAAAAATTAAGCATAATTTTATTAAGCTGGGCTAATACGATACATTAATAAATTGATGAACTTCAGCTCCGAACTATAAAACGCGCGGGAAATGTTCAGCGTTACTGTGAATATTCCGTATTAATAAATCATCTTTCAATTATATTGCTTTTAAACGTTATTTACTAAGAAAATTAACAGTTTCATGCAAAAAATCACGAGTCATAACGCCGAAAAAAATTCCAACTTTTGCAATATTCGAAAATTCAGAATTAACAGTGAAATCGGACCTATGCCACCTATAATTGTATTTTCTCTATTTTTACAAGAAATTTAAAGAAAACTCTTGGACCCGTTTTTGAGAAAATTTTGAAAATGAATGGAAATTTTTTAAAATGTCATGTAAAGTACTCCCAAATTTTGAAGAAAAAAAAAAGTTCAAACTCGCAGCGCCTAAAGTCGAGCAAGATCGAGCGGAGAATATCCATTTTGGACAAAAAATCTACTATGGATTAGGCGCTCGTGGTTTTCACAGACGAACGGACAGACGTTTTGAAAAAAACACTTTTAATAAAATTGCTATTTTGACGAAAAAATGAAAATATGACGAAAGAATGAAAATGAAAATAAAAAATTACGTTTATGGCTGTAGATGGGTGAGGGTGGTGGGACGGGGACCAAGAAACCTTTTTTATGTTAATTTATAGTGTAAATACTCATATGTCATTTGGTTTAGAGAAACTTCAATATCGTAAGCGGGAGGACCCTTTCCCCTCAATAAAAGATTCGAAATCCCGCCTCTGACTCTGGCCTACAAATCTAAATATTATTTACCAACCTCCTATGTTTTTATTTGAGAAATATTGGCAACCAAATCTATGGAATGCGAATGAACCAAGTTCGATATTCAGAGAGTAATTTCTCAAATAAAGAAAAGAATCTCAGCCTTAATTTTTTCTGTGCTTTTACACATAATTTTTTCCAAATTTTTAACTGTAATATCTCTTTTAAGGACCAGATAAAAATCTGAAAATTGCACACATACTAGATCTCTATGATACCAAACTTCAGTAAAAATTTCAGTTTTTAGATTTAACTCAAAGTACTTTTTTAAAAATTGTAGACTTTCCCCAAAAAATACATTTTCACATTGAGGATACGTTGTGACAAGTAGTAATCATATTATTTTGAAGCTTTTTAAACTAAAATCTTAGATTAAAAAACATTAAAATCTTAGATTAAAATAATTTTACTTTATTATTAATAAGCATAAACCGGGAGCGATAGCTCAGTGCATCAACTGATGTCACTGCAGCGCCTCTGACTCAGAGGTCCTAGGTTCGAGTCCTCACGGCGGCAGGATTTTCGACATAGTTTCTTAGCTAGGTCGAATTCAGTCGATGTCTGGAGGAGAGTTCTAGCGGCCGGCTGCTCTGATCAGTAGTTTTCTGTAGTTTCTCCGATTAACACCAGGCGAATACCGGAGCAGTAACCTAACAAACAGGCCACGGACCGCACGCGATCTTGCCTTCCTTGTCCTATCCTCTCCCTTTACACACACACACACACACACACACACACACACACACACACACTTACCCTAACATGCACTACACTACCACATATTTCGGGAGACCGATCGGGAGCTTAGAGTTTGTCCCGGCTGGGGCGGTGCCCCGCTGGTGGGAGAGTCCTGATTAGGGGAAACCCCTCTAGCCGACGGTAGGTCGGCGCTGGATCTCTCCATCCAGCGGGGGAAGATCACCGCCATCTCCCGATGAAAAACATGCACTACACTTACGGGACTAATGGCCTAAGCTGTTGACGCACCCGGAATCAATAACTAACCAACCAATCATTTTAACGTATTGTAGGGCTACAGCTAGCAACCGCCGAGGCGCCACAATGGTGCGGCGGCAGAGGATTAGACGCCATGGGCCAGGCAGGATGTGACACGCCGAGGTATTCTGAGAAATCCTAAGTGCTAGGGAAAGGGATGCCCAAAGTGCGGGACAGCGCATTTTTACCGCGTGCCGCGTGACAAATTCTTGGAATCCATGGAAATGTATGTCCAAAAATGCCTGGCAAAGCGACGAGCGCGGGCCGTGTGCAAAACCCAGTGACGTTTCAGGTCACGTGGGTGGTAGCTATATAAGAGCGAACGCAGAGCGCGGGGGTGGGGTTTGTTGAGCTGAGTGGGAACCCTCGTGCGAACGCACAAAACTTGCGCCCAGGGCGGTGCGGAGCCGAGCTAGGCTCGTGCGGCAACCCATGTGTTGGGACGCCGTTGTGGACTATATCCACGGGTGACTGAGGTCGCCGGAGCTGTCTGCTGTGTGCGGGAGGCTCGCTGAGGAGTGGCGCGGGCCACAAGTCAGTCAATTCATTTTTAAGGATCGCTCCTGCGATCAGGGAAGTAAACATCTACCAGAGCTGAGTAACTTAAATTATTACTGTACATATTGTGAATAAACCTGTACATATTTATCATTGAAGCTCGTGTCTGTGATTATTGTGTATTCCCACGACGTCACAATATCCAGGTTTTTTAAGATATTTTTTACTAAGATCATGACTAACTAAACATAGGCCCCACCTGCTCTCTCCGCAGTCCACTCATGGTCCCCCATACGATCCACCTTCCCATGATTCACCTCATTTCCTTCCGGTTTCCCTCACACGTTCATTCATAAATTCACCTGTATGTGTCTCGCATGTTTGCTGCATCTTCCTCGAATATTCCCACACATGGTTCCCGCATAATATCCCATCTATTTCCAACGTGTTTAACTGAATATTCAGAAAATTATTTTAAGATTTTTATTACGAATTTCTTCCCGAAACCTTTCGGCGGCGGATAGTGCAGCGACTCCCAGGCGGATGGAACAGGGAATTCTGAACAGATAATTACCTAGAAGTATCGAAGCTCTAAAATGTGATAGAAGAGCCCAAACGATTTCATTGGTACAATGCGTATTAAAAAACTTTACTCGAATCTCCTACCGAAAGAGAAAACAGAGTTTTAAGAGTCTAGAACGTACCGCCTTTAAGTTGTGCTGCAATTTCAAAAATTTGTTTTTGAAATTTAGTAACTTATTTCAAGCCCTTTTTATTAAGGCGATTATAAAATGTTTATTATTAATGCATTTTTCACACATCCTGTGTTCTTACGCTTGCAGCGAATGCTCAGTTGTGCCTTTGCATTGCCAGTTGTGCCAGGTTGCACTTTTGTGAAGTAGGGTAAAAAGTAGTAGGGTTCGTATTCCTTAGTAAAATAAAATAATATACCTTGAATATTGAGAAGTTATGTTTAGGATATTTAAATGTTATGTAATGATAAAACTGTCGATGTTTTTAATAATAAAATACTTTATAATCAACATATTTTGACATTAAATGGTCCGCGCTTAGAGAACGCGACTAACCAGCTTTCTGCTGTCGCGAGGTCCTCGTGACCACTCGCTCGGGCGACTGTCTACAGACTTAACACAAGCACAAGCTTCTCTTGGAACAATCTTTGTTAGAAAAATACTGAGCATTAAAAAAAACGCATTTAAGCAAAATAAAAAATAAAGCACAAAACCTTTCATTCCTCATTATGAGCAGAACACACTTAAATACGACCGAAATGAGTTATCCAATGTAAATATATATTAAACCGATTTTTTCTTACCTCTGTCTTGGTTTCCTATGAGGACCTCTGCTATTCCAGTTATGTTTTGCAACTCGATACATAGTTATACAAAATAATACCACATTTACTGCCAGGATACAGCCAATTGGTCCATAAAAATAATGTAGTGCTCCTTGCTCATCTACAAAATTCAAGTTACTTACTGTGGATGTTTTTAAATCTGTCACCAACTATCCAATTTCAACTTTTTTCAATGTGATTGAAAAAATATTATGTTAATATTAAGTACATTTATTAAATTAATTAATGAATAAATTTGACAGGTCATACTTACTACTAAACCAGCACACAAGATCTCCCATACTTGGCTTAAGATAAGATACAGGCAACGCCGGATTTAAATCAAGAGCTATGACGATAATTAATAGAATAATCGGCAATCCACAAGCATAAGTGGCATATCCATAGAACACTTTTCTTGCAAAAAGTTGCTCTTGGTATCTGTCAATGTTTTCATCTTCTACACGCAGCCAGCCTCTTGTATCCCAAAACTGCCATTGTGGTAAGCAAGGATAATAGCCAATAGCGCCTGTAAACGCTCTGAAAAAATAATATACAAATTGATATTTACCATTTCAATTATCTTGCAAATTGCAACAGAAATTACAAAAGATTTCGAAACATGTACATACGATCTACTTACAGTATATACCAGCAGACATCAATGCACAAGATGTTTAGCCAGAAGAAGCACATGACGAATGAAAACTGGATGATGTATGCTGCAAAAGGAAAGAAAAAATAATTTCAGTCAGTTTGCTTCAAAAATCCTGCCCAAAATTCTTCTCTTCTCATTATTTTCAGAGAAACATTCTATTATCCAGTTTTGGCAGTAACACTGTTTCTAATCAGAAATACTATCAGAACTTCTGTATTAGAGCTCCGTTCTAAATGTAAAGTTCTAAGTACTATATAATTTTAGTAAGAACTCTCGGCGAACAAACACTAAATTTCCATTTCAGTAAATTTGATGGATATACATGAGATTCATTATCATCACAAATCGGAAATTCAACGCTTACTTCAACCTTCCGGTTATAAGCTGACACCCCCCGCCCAGTCTTCAACTCTGTGGTGACTCGAAAGTCCAGTCGGACAGATAATTGTCTCTTGTCGCTAGTGCCTCGTAAGCCCATAGCGAAGCCTGGACCTTGTTATAGTTTGGTGCTGTCCAAATAGCGCTCCCGTTGCGGCCCGTAAGTCTGTCATGAACACACTCGCCCTCTGGCCTGCAGTCAGGCACAATTCAATCTTAGACACACCTTTGGGCAGAGAGAAGACTGGGAAGGATTATGGTTATCAAGATGTTACACGGTGGTGGGAATAAACCCCACATCCATCCCCTAGGCAGACCCGACAGCCCGAGGTTGCTCCTCCAACCAATATGCCACGGGAACCAAGTGGGAAATGGCGACATTTGTGGACGTAAACGCAAGTGACGCTGATTGAGGCAAAATTTGCGGTTATGTTCAGTGATGATTTTGCTAGGATTTACCTACAAATATTTCCCATAAATAATTACTGTAGGATCACAAGCGTTTGCGATAAGTTAGCTTAATAAGAGAGTGCCTTAAATTCGTTAAAAGATGTTCTAAGTTGTTCAGAATCTTGTTTTTACTTTCTCGCTACTATTTACAAAGTATATAGTAAGTATGTTATTGTAATGCTGAAGAAAAAAAACTTAAAATTTTTGACGGAAAATCTCTTATTGCCGGACCCTGGCAACGAAAAAGTGGATAAATCTTGTCCCTATATTCAGTAAATTACATTTTCTAACACGTTGGGTTGAGATAAAATATGTTTTGTGGGTTCTTGATACCGCAAAATCGATTAATGGCAAAACGTCCGACTGTCTGTGACCAAAGCTAGCGGCTAAACTGGACGGACGGACGGACGGACGGACGGACGGACGGACGGGCCGGCGGGCAGGGCGGGCAGACAGACAAATGGACGGACGGGCGGACGGGCGGACGCGCGGACGGGCGGACGGGCGGACGGGCCAACCAACAGACGGGTGGGCGGTCAGGCGGACCAACATAGGGACAGACGGGCGAACCGACATAGGGACAGGTGGCCGGACCGACATAGGGACAGGCGGGCGGACCGCGACGGACGGAATGCTCTCGACGCGAACTATGGAGCGGCTTAGTTCTGAAGTGGTCACTCACCTTCAAGATGACTACGCGCTTGCCAGTGATTTCTCGGAATGCAGCGCGAAAGCGCAGCACGCATGCTCGATCTGAGGAAACAGGTTCCCGAACGAGAACGGCGAATGCGATGTGAGCAAACGCATGTTACAAGAGGAAGGGTGCATGGGAGTTTGAGTAGTTTTGTGCGAGGGAAGATGCTAGCGGAATAAGAGATATTGTTAAATATCTTCTCTATTTATAATTCTCTAATGAAATATAGATGTTTTGTGCCATTATAAACTAGTGGCGCTAAAACAGCACGTACTTTCTCGTTCGTATCTTCACGCAAAATTATTCGAAAAGTACACAAATTTTCGAAAAATTGTACATAACCTTATTTTAAAATATATCTTTAAGAAACAGATTTCATTAAGGGGGAAAAATCTTCATAATTTTAGTTGTAGGAAGACGCCGAAAAAATTGAATTTTTACAATTTTCGAAAAATCTGATTTTTTAACGAAAATTAGATCTGCACCATTCTATTAAACTTCCTTCACATTATCCAACGACAAAAATTAATCAAAAACGATGGAACCATTTTTTTGAAATTTCTGAAAGTGTCCCAGGGGCTTTATGTCAAGTACCCCCTTAAAATTTAAATATTGGTTTTAAATTCAAATGGCCAACAGCTAGATCGATTAAAGAATATCAATTTTGGTGAAAATCGGCTGAACGGGTTAGCCGCTAGCGTTGTTCACAGATGGACGGACAGATAGACGTTTTCGATTTTTCGGTATCAAGGACCCACAAAACATGAATTCTGGCTAAACCACGTGTTGGAGAATTTGTTCTAAGTTTAGCAACTGGATATATTCACTTTTTCGTTACCAGGACCCTCTAATATGAGTTTTTCTGCTGAAAATTCGTCGTTTATTCGCGCAGCGCAGCGAGAATAACTTTCTCTCTACTCCGTAGCGAGAAAATAAAAAACATTGACCTGCAATCCCAAAAATGTGCTACTGCTAGATTAGTAATTACTCCTCACTCTGGCTTCCCCAATAAATATTTAAGATTCAGAAAATCGATATTCGCAGATTATGATTTAAGGAAAACAGCAGCGAACAAACAATCCGGAGTCCACATTTCACTGCAACATAATGACCATTGTGCCTGCCTAATTCCGTTCCGATAGATCCATAAAATGTTATGTTGTTAATCCAATGATTTTAATAAATAATTTTTGCCAACATTGTATTTCATAAATATATTTTTGTATAATTTGTATTTATATCGTTTTCCATGCTTCTTACCTAATGTTAATTAAAGACTTCACTTTCCCATAGCACGTCACACACAGTTTTTAACTGTTTTTGACGTAAAATAAATAAATAATAATGTCTTGGAGGATGCAGGTGCCCCTCACTGCGTTATAACAACTACTCCCATGGAAGAAATTAAGATTGCATATCTCCTTACGACACAGTCAACAAGCAATGAGGGTCCGTGTGACCCGTGAAAGCTGAGTGAGGGGAAATTTTAAACGTGATCATAGAGGTTATTCTGTTATATTCTTATTGTATAAGTTGGTTCGAAGTTTGGAGAATCGCTCGGGTCGAATGTTTCTGCAGGAACTGATAGTTTCTTGCTTGGATCACAAAACTTTTTCATTAACATTCCGCCAGTTAATCGTACTAAAATATTTACGTTCGTTGCATAGAGTTTTACTCTTATTTTCTATCGGTGCTACATACTTACGTTGTAAAGGTTGTAATTCTTGATTACTAAATACTGTATTACTCGATCGATCTAATCGAATTCGAGGACCTGCGAGTTTAAAACAAATAATTGGATTTTTTGGGATACCTTACATAAAACCTTAACATTTTCAATTAAAAAAATGTCCCAAATATTTTGATTAAACGTTTTCCTCGAGTAAAGGACGCTTAAAAAACCTGGCGTAGGTTAAATTTTCGTTGAAGACTCAGCGGTTTTGAAAATTGCAAAAGTTAAAAAAAAATCAGCCTCTTCTTACGATGACTATATTGGACAGGCGTTTTGCGTAGTTTCCCCGATCCACAACCAGGTGAATGCGGAGCAATACTACCGCGAGATTTTTTCTTCCTCATCCTTGACCGCCTCCTCTCTCTATCTATCTCTCTCTCTCTCTCTATCTCTCTCTCTCTATCTCTCTCTCTCTCTCTCTCTATCTCTCTCTCTCTATCTCTCTCTCTCTCTCTCTCTATCTCTCTCTCTCTCTATCTCTCTCTCTCTCTCTATCTCTCTCTATCTATCTCTCTCTCTATCTATCTCTCTCTCTATCTATCTCTCTCTCTATCTATCTCTCTCTCTCTCTCTCTCTCTCTATCTAACTATCTCTATCTATCTATCTCTATCTATCTATCTATCTCTATCTCTCTATATCTCTATCTCTTTTATACACACACATACACGCATTACACTACCACACATGAAGGAAGACCTGTTGGGAGCTTATGGCTTATCCAGGCCGAGGCGGTGCCCCGTTAGCGGAGATACCTGGTGAAGGAACCCGGCAAGCCGATGGTCACTGTCGGATCTCATGTTCCAGCAGAAGAGGAACACCGCTGCCTACCAGGATACAACACGCCTACACTTACGGGGCTAAATTCTATAGTAGTTTCCGCGCCCGGAAAAAAACACACTTTGGCATGCAGTCCCACAAACACAGACATAAAATAAAATAAAAAAAGCTAAAGGGGAAATCTTCGCTAAAGCATTGATCTATTATCAAATGTAAACATCGCAAGGGATACTCGAAGCTAAGGTGTAACTTAATTAATTAATATATTTATTTTATTCATTTCTCTAGTCAGCCTTTGGTTTTACATGTTTGTAAACACCTTTTCTGGCTTAGGCTATTCACAGTAAGCTTTACAATAAAATATTGCAGCGCTATTCAGTTTGAATCCTATGCAAAATTGAAGGTTGTTGTGGTGGGTTGAATTTTGTAGGTAGATGAACTGACCCACCCCACCTCCCGATGCGCCGTGGAATTGCCTGCATCACTTCTATGAAAATTGTCGCTATCATCGTAGAAATTGTAGAAAAAATATTGTCCCATGAAGTCTGTAGGAAAGTGTGTAGTTGCTTCACAAGAGAGCATGAAAAAATGAGTATACAGTTCAGAATTTGGTAAAATATTTCAAGTTTCACGTTGGCACGTTAACTGCTAAGGTATTTAGTCCCGTAAGACAAGTGTTATATTTCGGGAGCTGGTGGTGGAAAAAGTCAGTAACTTTTTAAAAATTGAAAAGATATAATGAGATTTAATTACAATTACAATAAATATACTGAATAAACTAAAATGACAGTTTTCTTGCCTTTGCCAATGTAAACTTATGAACTATTTCATTAAAATTAGTTTGTTCTATTTCGTCTCTTTTCACATTCACAAGCGCTAGGTCGAAGAACCTTTGCTATCTCATAACTTGTAGGTATGAGGGAGTTAACTACAGAATGCTAATGTAACTTTGACAAGTGATAGTGGATTCTGTTTTCATGAGAATTATGTAGATTGCTACTTTGAAGTTCGGAAGAAAACTCTTCTCCGTACTGAATTATAAATGTGTGTCTGGGTGATACATTTTTGGTCGTCATATGTTTCGTTACAAGAAATACTTCCAAAAGTTGTAATTAAGGAAAAAATGACGATCATTTCGTGTTTTATTGCTATCCAGCAAGAAATCGCCCCCTCTCAAAATGGCGTGCCGGACATGTGCCCGGGCTACCCACTCTATTCACGCCAATGCATCCACTTTGAAAGTGTAATTTTGCGCGATTTTTAATGAAGTAGGAAAGCCAATTCTCTCGGTATTTTCCTCTCTAATTTAGGAAATTTCCATGCATTTCTTCTCCAACTCTTTTCAACTCAAATAAGGTTAATTAAACCTAAATCAAATGAAATTTGCTCAGTTTATAAAAATCTCATATCATCTTGGAATGCTTTAATACCGTACGTGTACTTCGAATGCTTTTAAATTTCGATTCCGATACTTACGGATAAATTCACGTTTAAATGCTATTTGAATCTGAATAAGAACCGTTTCAGCACATTATGCCGGTGTGAAGAAATTATCATAAATGATGTTAATTTGTCAATTATACTTATTTCGAAAATTGGTAAAAAACATTCTTTGGTAAGTACCAAAAATTGACGAACATCTTATAATGCTGATGTAATCGTAAGGCTCACTAACTTTTCTTCTTCCATTTTCAAAACCCAAATACGAGTCTATTTGTAAATCTTAGCATTGATGCTACGAAATTCTTGAAACTTCTTGAATCTTCAGTCGCGAATTAGTAGGTTCTCAATGAAGGAAATCTCATGAGCTGTTAATTATCAATTTATCTAGAAAGTTCAAATATTTCTTAGTACTTCAGTGACTTAACCTAACTGCAGGTCTTGAATTGCGATAAATTAATCAAAGAAAAAATCGGGATTTTACTTCAGCATAGTGTTCTTTAAGAGTGTAATTTTACAGTTCGGCATACAATTTTTCTATCGACCCCGAAACATTGATAATATGTAATACGCGATACTTGCTTGTAGAGAGAAAGTGAGTTTTGAATCTGGAACACGAGAAGTCGGAAGGGTGTCATAAACCGCACAAAAGTGATTCATCGCTTCGCGGAATGTAGTGAAAATTGAATTAACTTCACGAATGACGTGAATTATCTGGGAGTTTCTGAAGGCTGAGGTACGAAGGTTCGTAAGTCAAGCTCTGTGGGCATCATTTAATTAGATTTCCGAGTTCGTCCTCGCTCACTCATTGCGAAGGAAAGAAATGTCTGTAGGCATTGCCAAATCAAGTTCTCTTTAGGCTGCTGGAAGAAATTCTCAGAAGAACCACAGTGATGTTGTGGTTTCATTAGAGCATGGCCAAAGTAGGTCAGATCAGCCATTTCGAGTGTAGTGCACGATCTCTTTCACGGTAAGTTAATATGATAGTAATACTTCTAAGCGTTACATGTCAAACTATTCGTCCCCATTACATGATGTAACTGCTGTCTTTTGCAAAAAATGTGTCGTGGTAGTTGAGAGTTATCTCAATTGCGGTTAGCATTCATCATTATGATAAATGAGGCAACAGACTGTCACATGCAAGGTCTATACAACTGAACCCTCTCAAAGACGCAAGCGACAGGAGAAGCCAATGGAAAAGCCCTCGACGAGAAATCCTTGCATTGTAAAGTGTTCGCAAAATATTTAACGAACAATAACGAATGAATACAGTCGTTGCAGTTAGGCGAGTACCTCCACTTACAGAATGCAAAACATGATTAACTGATTATTATATACTGAGCAAGTTCTACTTGTGTCATGGTTAAGGTTTGTTAAGACACACAAAGTAAATGCAAAACAATGTATGAAGAACACTTTAGTATCTCTTCTATGTTTTCGCACGTATGCTTTTACATGCACTTGGGAAAGTGATGGTAAAGATGTCAGTGTTCGTGTGTATTCGTGGAAGTATCTTCTCAATTTGAGAAACCTTGTTTATGATCTCCAGTAACACTGATGATCTCACAAGTGATAAGTTCTTTAATACAAAAGATGCACTAACTTATTTGCATCTCTCCTTTTAGTATTTTACACAAAAAGGAGTGACTCGTCTAACTTGTGTGTATACAAATCACGAGCATACACATTTTTTAGAATATAATTAGATACACTACTTTTCTCAAGTACTTTAATAACTAATACTCTTTCCCCAGACACTGTTATCTATATTATTTTACTTCACTTTTATTCCCGAACTTCATATCAACTCATCATGTTATAGTAGTCAATAAAATAATAAATAATAACGATAATAATAATGATGATAATAATAATCAAAATTAAAATAATAATAATAATAATAATAAATAAAATAGTAATAAATAAAATAATAATAATAAAATAATAATAAATAAAATAATAATAAATAAAATAATAATAAATAAAATAATAATAAATAAAATAATAAACTGATTTTTATGTCCATTTTTGTATTTAAAATTTGAAAGATAATTCGGTTTCAAAATTATACATTCATACCAGGGTTGAAAAACAACAGTAAAAAAAATCGACTCAATGGATATTTTGGATTTATTGTTTTTTAGGAGGGAGTTATTTGATTTTATTGGAGAATATTACAGTTTAAATTTCGTTCACATAAAATACTGATTTTCAGCATTCAAAAAGTCGAATTTGAAATACATTCAGTAAGTAAACTACCTGAACCTCTGCGATTACATCTCACAAGCTGAAGAAGAGTAGAAAAGTTACAACTGAAAATAACTCCACATGCACTATAAGGAAAATGGAAATCTCCAGGAATATTGTTTCATGTCGTTCTTATTCTCGAAAACAGATTAAATGAGGGACGTTTCAATTATGGAATAATACAATCATCATTCTTTGTGAACACAGAGTTAAACATGTTTTTGAAAATGTAACTGAAATGTACAGGTAAAATGTAAATGTAAATGAAATTGCAGATATCAATACTGGCAAATAAAATTTTATTTTAATCAATTTGTTTTGTTTTGTTTTGTTGTTCTTCACACTTTTTAGTATGTGTTTCTAGGAATAAAATTTGGGTTTTTAATGACAATTTCAATACATAAAATTATAAGTTTTGATATTTTACTTGAAATCATTAAAAACATTAAAATTTTTAATTTTTTTATAAGCCTTTCAAGGGTTTTTAACGTGTTGTTTGGGGGCTGAGCAAAATTTAGCCAATTCCGTTCCCCCTTAGTTATTTTAGGTACGTAGGTACAATAATTATAATAATTCTAACTTTACCCTATCATAAACGGTCAAATATTTTTGAGCGCTCGATGGAAACGAACAAATATTCGCGATCCACAGTCAACTATATTACGCTTTGCATTTGCGCCGTCGGGTAAACATTACTCTTTGCATTTTCGCGGTCGGGTAATAAAGTGTGCATGTTACTTTAAAGTTTATTTTGTACATATGTTGTTTTTGTATTTGTTTGCTGCTATGAAATTAGAGTTTTAAATACTAACAAGTGGAGCTTGTATTTTATTGAGAGATTATTTTGTTTTTTACTTGTTTGTCTGGAATTGTGATCAAATTTGAATTTTGAATGGCTATTTCACTACGTAAAATTATAGACTTTGTTACTATATTTGAAATATTTTACACACCATTAAAACACTTAAGAGTTTTTAGTTTTAATTTTTGTTTTTTTTACGAGGGGGGGGGGACTTTACAAAGTATCAAATGGGTTTTTGGGCTGGGGAACTTTCTTCTTTTATCAAGTTGCATCTTTCATATACTCATAGGGTCTGTCGTATTTTATTTATTGTATCAATACAGTGGCGACCGGTACAGAATTCTATTGGTGGTGCCAGTTAGTAGTTTAGTACACCCCTTAGCGGACCGCACTATCTTCTGCACATGCGCAGATGCAGAAAAGTAATTCTTTAACGTTCAAGGGTGCACAAACTCTCTACTGACGTGATATTGATAACAAAACATTGATGTTCAAAATTATAACACTGATGTTAATAAAAAACATCGATCAAAAACCGTCAATGTTTTTAAACATCGATGTGATGTTTTGGAACTGGTTTAGTAATCTCGAAAATAAAATTCATAGACAACAAAATCAATGGTCGTGTTTATTAATTTATAATTAAGATTAAACTGAAAACAAAATAAAAATAATAAGAACAAATAAAAATACTCAACCTGAAAGCCTGAGCTCTCACAGAAATCTCAAGAAGTCACAGCTTTCTGAGTTCGCTGAAGAAGGGTACGGGAAGAAAAGGGGTAGCATTACGCCCACGGCGTATGCCGCCTTTCCATGTGCAAAACATAAGGAAAGACGTACGAAATACCAGGGCATCGGGGTCATTCTGAGCGAAAGGTAGTCTGCACGATAAAGATAGTGTCATTAGTGCACTCTATGGAGAAGAGCGTAAACTTCTGTGCCACTTCGATTCTGGCACCGTCTCGTCCATAAGAGAGCATACAAACCAACATAGTTCTCCATACAGCGTTAAATGGACATAGACCTTGCCAATCCGTTGGTGGCTCAGAGGTTGAGAAGGAGGCCGACAGATGGCACTGCGCTCTGCGAGTTTGAAGAGCATATTGATAGAGCATCGAGGGACTAAGCGTTGGTTCAAATTAACTATTATAAAGAAAAATATTTTGCAGAAACGATATTTTAGACACATTTGTTGTGAAAATTTTCTTTTCCTTCCTTTTTGTTGGTGATGCCATGGTACACTGGCATTACCCTACAAGCCGCCACAGTATTAATATAAATAAGCACTAAACATTCTCTTTCAGACCAGAAGCGTGGACAGCCTTAGAGAAAAAACAAAAACAAACAAACAAATAAACAAAAGGGTGTAATAATCGCTCCTTATCAATTTTTGCTCCAACCTTTTCATTCAAGTAGATGAAGTGGCTATGGAATGACATTGCTAAACATTCGGCTACAATGAAGCGAGGGGTGAAGTGTTTCTGAGTCCTGACGGTACCTCGAGCAATACTTGAACGAAAGTAGTGGGAATGCACGGCACACCGACACTTTTCTTTCTATTAGTGTTATTACTCAACAATTACGCCCATTAAAAAAGCGTATGACATCATTTAAAGATCTACAATTGAATGAAATCATCCAAGGGGATTCAAGCCACAAGAATTTAAATGGTTGAAAAAGTACTTGGAAAGTTGGAGCATATCTTCACATTTCGAGCAGCAAAGATGCCCGCCGGAAATTAAATGTGTGGGATGTGGTTATAAAAAAGTTGGAATATTTTTACATATTCACTATATGGAAAATAGAAAAGTTTTATATCGTTCAGTATTAAGTCTCGAAGCCTAATTAAATGAGAGAGATTTTGAAATTTTGGAAAAATATAATCACTTTTCACTTTCTACATTGAGTTTAACATGATTCTGAAGCTTTCATTCAGTTAATTTTATGATTTAATTAAAATTAAATGTTTATACAAACTGTTAATAATAATGAGGCATAAAACATCTAGGGCTCAATACCTTTCATTTAAAGCAAAAATAACGAAATTTGGTTGAGTACAGAGCTCTAACTTTTTTCTAAATAAAAACCCTTTGTGTTTTAAATATAAATATTTTTGTAATTTTCTAAATATCAGAGTTTTTTAACAAAGTCGGCAATATTTCATACTTATAAATGCACTTTCTACCATTTGAGCAAAAAATTCAGGAAAAAAATGTTTAGCCATTTTCCAGAAAATTTTGAAAAAGTCATAGGGGCGTCACTGACAAAAATAAAATATCTTAATAATATCCGGAACACCAAAACTAGATTTTACTCCTGACGTATTAACCAAGTTTCGACTTAAAAGCTTCCAATCTGACAGAGTTATGGGTGAGACATCCATCCATCCATCCATCCAGACATCCCGATTTTCGGGTACCAAAGGGCATGTATCTCCACCTACACCAATCTTAACCATCATTGGAACAGCTCTAATAGACCTTACTCTTTACGTGTGTACGAAGTTACAGGTAAAAAGTATCTTAAAGACAGATTTTAAGACCGAAATTTGAAATCGTATTTTTAAGGTGATTCCAATTCTTTACCTCGTAAAAAACACTACCGTATGTAAACATTTTGTATCGGTCACGTGCGTCTTTAACCCCCGTTAACATGCAATCCTGCATGTTTGTTAAGAGCACTTGTTCCTACCAGTACGTTAAGAAATTTAACATCCTTAGCAACGGGTTTTAACATCCTTAGCAACGTAAACAACCATCGATTCATCGCAAGTCAAATGTTTGTTAAGGAAAAAACATGGCGATGTACAAAAAAAATCAGATTCAAACAATTCAGAAGTAATTCACATTGGTTTGGGGAATAATTATTCTTAATTATAATATTATTAATAGTACGTTTGGAAAAATGTTTATTAAGTAAATTAACCTCATTTTCCTCACATTCCTCCAATTTAAACTACTCCGGTAATCATATTTACTGACGATGTGAAGATGTCGCCACTGGAAGTCAACGCGCCAATTTACTAACCGAACATCGTTTCCTTAGGTTCAGGAGAATTATTGGCATCCATGTTTCCCGAACCACGGTATTCGAATGTTGTTTATACAGATATATCGCAAGCAACACCCCACAATATCGTACTAACATGCCGCAGCAACAGAATTAATGTTTACTATTGCAGTAATGTAAATTGTCTCGTAATTCGTGAGATTTTATGGTGACCAATAAAATGCCGAATATACCACGAAATGTTAGTGTGTTATTACTGCCTCCTCTAAATTAAAAATCTCGGCTCCGCTACGCTCCGACTCGATTTTTAAATTTTGGCCTCGGCAGTAATAACACTCATAACATTTCTAGGTATGTTAATAGCTATAACACTTATCACATGAATAATTGAGCCAAAAATTTGTTTGGCGATAGTTTATCAAACGCCTGTAGACTCCTGGATCTACAAATCTCAGAATCACTAACCAACGCTCGTCAGCATTCTGTCACTTCTTTATCAAATGAAGCCATTTCATGCTCTTCCTGCGTTACAGGACATCGAGGTCAAAGACTGAACTGTACGCTTGGCTGGCAGTAGTTTTTCTGAATATTAACCTCATTTTATTTATGTAACTTCTATTTCTGCTTGGATTATGTACAAAAAATGTGAATTAGCCTCGATGGAAATTTTTAGAAGCCGAATCGTTCAAACATGCTTACTTTTACATACTATGTTCCTTGTAGTTGAGTTCACCTTCTGTCGTAAGAAAGGCTGAAAAGACGGTATTTTATAGCTAGAATTATTCCTCGATACTTGTCGAACTGTCGGAGACACTCGCAAACATTTTTACTATTTAGCAGGAGAAATCATACCAAATACAATTTAGAAACTAGTGAAAATTCAAATAATAAACAGTGGTGATAATTAATTTTGGAATATACTATTTGATGATTTACTCGGCAATGTCAAACAATTTACGGCACTGTATACAATAGTTTTGTTTTGAACCGCCAATTAAGAGTAAAATTAAGTACGTATCATGAAAAAAATTACACTTTTAGGGTAGGATCTACAAAGATCCATTATGAAAAAAGCAAATTTAATTTACAAATGTACATTTTCATCTTAACTCATAACCTTAATTAAAACGTAAATTAATATCCGATTTATCCTTTCTTTAGTGTCTTAGATATCATAGGATTTTCACATGCATTTTCACAACAAATGTGTGTTTTTAAGTGGTTATGTTACACAGATTATTAATGATTTTAAGACCGTTTTATTCGAACATTCAAAACATTCAATGAAATATCTCCACATTCGTACAAAAAATACTTATATTACTGACTTCTAATTATGTATGTTAATTAATCTATTAGTGGTAAATATCAGTAAAGGAATTCTTCAGACACGTTTTAAACAGAGTTTACAATCCATTTCCAAGGGCTTAGTGTCATGGTAATGATTGGTCAGGGATGTTGGTTATGTAGATCCCCAATTAGATTTTGTTATTTAATTTATTTATTTAAATTTAAATGTATTTATTTATTAATTTAAATTTAAATGTATTTATTTATTAATTTAAATTTAAATGTATTTATTTATTAATTTAAATTTAAATGTATTTATTTATTAATTTAAATTTAAATATATTTATTTATTAATTGAAATGTATTTATTTATTTATTTAAATCTATTTATATATTTACATTTATTTATTTAAGTTTATTTATATTGTTTGATTTATTTTAATTTATTTATTCATTCATTGATTTATTTATTCACTTCAAGAACAAACTTATGTGACGTGGAGAGAAGCTTCATTAGGGCGCGCGTTCGCTGCAACTGCCGGTCCGCGTGAATGGAAGGATTCATTAAACCATGAATCGCCAGCAGAGCGGCACGTGGAAGCAAAGCGCCTCCGCCGGCCCGGCCGCCTGCTCGCCCCGCGCAGCCCGAGCAACCCTGCGTGGATGACGCGTCGCCAATGCAATGGCGCGGCGCCAAAGTGCAACCAAAATAGACGAATAAACGCGATGTTTGGCAATGAGAAGCCACTCTCACATCGTCGATGCGATAGCCACTCCTTAACACATGTCGGTGATGCATTGTTGGCATTCCAAATATTTGAAGAGAAGTTGTTATCATTATCAATATTTGTAGTTATAATACGAGTAGCTTTCGGCAGCTTTGCCATCATCAGCAGATCTGGTTCATGACGTAGATTTAAAACTTTAAGCAATAAAACAATATAAATAGATAAAAGTATACTTTAGTACAAATTATTGACATAAAATATTTCACATTGAATCCAAAATATTATACGTCAATAATATTCACTAAAATATACTTTTATCCATTTATATTGTTTTGTTACTTAATGTTTTAAATCTGTGTTTTGTACCAGATCTGATGATAATGGTTAAGCCGACAAAAGGTGTTAGTTTCATAAATAAAATGTTGGTAACGATAACTCCTTTTTTTCAAAAACTCCGTAACCCCTCGACGGCACGCTGCACAGCGCACCTTCCGTGTGGAGTGAGTGGCGCCTTCCTTCGACGCCCATGCATTTTTACAAAAGAGAATAAAATTGCCGTGCCCTTTGGAGAGGGGATGTAACATAGAGGATTTTCGTTGTCATTTTTGTTGTTTCCTCCCAGCAAAGGGGTATCGTAACATGTTAGAAGACCCTAGATAAATAGGCAGAATGCTTCGTGAGGTTGTGGAGACAAAATCGAGAACTTTTCAGTTCCACGGTCATGGATTTTAAAGAATTGTATGCACTATTTGCTAAAAACATTGGCAATGATATCTTCTGAGTCTTGAAAGAAGATGATGTAAGTTTTAAAACTGTAAGACGGAAATCTTGTGTTATTTTTTTTGTTAAGAAAGATTTTCATTTCTCCTAACAAGAAGCGATCGGTGGGAAGCCAATAACGCACCTGTGACTCTCTATCGATTAAGACTTTAGAGGGGTACAAATTTCCGATATATACTTCATTTTATTAGTCTTAAATATTGAAGTTCACAGAAAATATTTCCATATTTTCTGCACCAATATAATATGAGCTTTTTGTTAATGTCATTGATAAAATTAACTCCTATTTCAACTGATCAGATATTGTCTTCTTAGTGAGTTATAAGGAGATATTTTACGTTAATTGATAATGAGCAGAATTTTTATAGAAAATTATCGTAAAATGAATGAACTGAATTACTTTCCATCAGCAGTATCGATCAGTAGTCTCCGTCAATTTACTTGAACTTTGTCAGGGTAGACACATATCCATTTCCAATTTCATATTATTTCAGTTTTATTATTCACCTTTCCTCAACATTTCTCTCTGGTCATCATCTTAATTTCGAGGAAGATTCTACACGGACGGACCCCCCCCCCCTCTCAACGCAACTTCGACGTGCATCATTTTCCTAAAATGCTCCCACAAACAAGGAATTAATAAAACTGCAAACATTTTGTACAAATTTCATTTCATGATATACTATTACATGTTGATTTGAGGTGCGCAAAAACAATTAGATATTAATCCAAATAATTGTTTCCATTGTTCTTTTGAGGGCTCGTTACTAGCAGAAGAAATAGGTATAGCAATAGCCGTCACTTATGAATCACGTGACAGAGCGAGTTGCTCAGACAATGGTCATATAACTAATCAGAGGAAACGATTTTTTTAGGCCAGGCGGCACGCCTCTTGTGCCGAGTTAATTAAGGCCACATTTCTAGCTGCTGACACACGCCTACGGCGTCTAGGGTTCCAGATTGAAAAACAGCTTTTTTGCTGGAATGCTCGCGCAATTTTGCTGACGAAGAGAACATAACATTGTAAATTCGTAAATTTGAATTCGGATCAGCCGCATTCGTTTTGCGATCTAGCAGTGCCTTCGTGTCCCTGAGGCATTACATTATGCTCAAAAGTTTTTCAGAAGCGGCGATACTACAGGGTAACTGAAGAAGTGATGTGGTCTGCTTACTATTTCTACTAAATCTCTTTGGGAACCATCTCACGTTTCTCTTCTCTTTTAATTAATTCTCATCTACTATGGATTTTGTTTGTTGCAATAAGCAAAATTCTGTAAAAAACTAGTCTTTTGTAGCAATTACAATTAAATTCATTGGTAATAAGAGTTTATGTGAAGCTGATGTCAATTAACTTTTCTTATGTAAAATGTTTTCCTGTAGAGTTAATGCTTGTAGATTTGTTATGAATTGTCTTTAATTGAGTAGTTAATTCTTCAATCGTAGTTGTTATGTCTAACTTTAAAAAAGAGGACTTCAGAGCATATCATATGAAATCACTATTAAATACTATAACCGCTGACTGACTACCTACGTTCAGTCACAACATCAAATTTCAGAAAAAATATTGCCCAAAGATAATTTACCGATGCCTTTTTTTCTGAAAAAGACGAGATCTGGGGTAATCTTTATCTCTTCGAGTATAAATCCTTAAAATTGTTGTAATTATTTTAATGTTACTTCGGTTTTTAATACGATATTCTGATAGTGGGTTATTCTCTGATAGACTAACGGAAGAAAACTAAACTAATACTAAAAAGTTCCGCAATGTTTCTCGTATCTAAAATAAACAATAAGCTCATATACATTTCTTGTTCTCGTCCAAATAATTGAGGGGTGGTGGGAAAATTAACATACCTTTTTAGGGCAAAAAAATAGTTTTTTGCAGAATTATATAGTAGAAAGTACGAAAGTAAAGTGGTAGCTCCTAAAACTGCCACTCAGATCACGGTTTGTACACACATGTTAATAAATCACATCCCATTCTTCGCTAGTTTCTGTCTTCTTATGAAAAACGTTTTGATACGGGTTATCAATATTTAACCCAACAACCATCAAATGTCAACATGCATAGTTATTTCTTGCAAATTTTAGTAATAATAATAATAATAATAATATTTTAGTATATATAATATAATAGTAATAATAATAATAGTAATAATAATAATAGTAATAATAATAATAATAATAATAATAATAATAATAATAATAATAATAATAATAATAATAAGTTGCCCATTGTTTTACAACTGGCGGGGATCAGTCAATTAAGTCTGTTCTTCTGCAGGCTCCAAGTTTGCCTTGTTTCTTAGCGAAATTATTTCTTTTCAGAGTCATGATAGAATTGAACTTTGTCAACAGTGAATACGACGCAGAAAGCGAAATGGCAGCTCGTTAGAGACGTCGATGCTGCGCGTGAAGACTTGCGAGGTCGTAACAAGCGAGTTATCGAGTGGCCCCACGAGGGCCGTGAGCTCAGGTTCGCAAACGACGGTTCTGACTAAGCGCACACCGAAATGCTTCGCGTGTGTCGGGATGCTGTGGCGGCCGGCTTAGAGATTTTCAGTCGTGTACGGAACCACTAATGTTGCGCTTAAACTCTAGGGCAATAAGATCCCTTAGCGAAGAGGTGTCCAACTTACAAAGGCTCAAGGGCCACTGCTAAAACCTTTAATATGGTTGCGGGCCACATTTACATTACTTGAGCGATCCACACCTGACTATTCTGTATTGTTGATCTCGGTAGTTTGCCCCGCCGTTCTGAAATTGGGGGGAGGGATGGAACCTACGTGTTATCTGACCGTACCATCCACAGGAAAACACATTAGGTTGATTTAGAATTTCTGAATTGACTACAAAAACATATTAAATCTAATCTTAACCTATTTTCACATTAAGGGGGTTTGCCCCGACAGTGCGCATGCCTTGTGCCATGCCCGCAAGTTCTCGCTTGACATGTATGCACGGGACTTTCACTTTTGAGTTTTGACTAATAACTTTTCGCGGGCCACACAAATGGCATCGCGGGCCACCAGTTGGCTTGCCTTGGAGGATTCTGAACTAGAGAGTAAAAAATTATTTCTTAACACGGTCAGTCGGGTCGTTTGATAGGGTCAAACAGAAGTTTATTTTCTAGTTTAGAAAGGAATGTTGGCCTTCCACGAATAAAAACAGTTTCAGTTCCTCTAACGCTATCTGACAAGGGTGTCGTTATCCCTGCTGCTCATTTAGGCACAGTGTCGCCATACCCTGAAGTAAAATCGCTGTGTTAGACTGAATCCAACATGCGAGTACTAGCGTATGGTGTTCTTGCATACTTTATCAAAATATTTTTTCTATAATATGAGAGAGTCACGGCCGCACGAGTGACGGAAATATTATAAAAGCTTCAAATATGGTTTGTAATTTTTTGTGTTTCTTTCGATGGGGTATTCAATTATGTAAGCAGAGATAAATAAGAAAAGTGTATTAATGATGAAAATAAAGAAAAAAACTATATAATGGGTGCGATGTGTGGAGTCCAGTGCGCGAGAACTCGTGCTACGAATGGCCGCGTGAGAGATGGATTGTTAAAAGTTCAAGTAGTAAGGTTTTACTGCAGGATCTTTACTCTGTTAAGACGTTCCTTGAAGAAATTTGTTTGTTCGTTCAAGTAAAATGAGACGTATTATTGTCAGAAATACTTTCAATTTACATGTACTCTGCTTTTTAGTTTAGTGAACTAATACATTTTGGCTTCAATCTCTTGCCCTCTTTGATCTCTAATATCGTAAACTGATGGAGTAGTTTACGATGACTTCATTATAACCAGACAAGTTTTGTTTATTTCTTTTATGATGACAGGGATCGACAATAATACATTTTTATAATATAAATTATTAATATTTATAGTAATTTTGACAGTTTCTCGAGTAATAGAAAATTATAAATTCAATAAATCTATAAATGTTTTCGAATATGTTAATAAAAATATCCAAGAAGATGACTAGGAAAATGTTGGAAGGATTATCATACGACGTAATTTGTATTTTTAATGTGACCAAAACACGGTGAGAATTGAAGGAATTGGCTTCCTTTATAAAGCATTGTTTCATAATATTTATCTGCATTACCGAGCATCTCGTAAGAAAGGAACTGAGAATGAACTATTTATTATTAGAGCGTAGGCGGATCTACAAGAGTAATGACTTTATTGCAAGGTCAGATAAGAAAACAAGTGGAATTCAAATACATGAAAACGTCAGAATAGCGGTAATTTCAAATTTGTATACCAAGAAAAACATGTCTAATATCAGGCTCTGGTTGTCACCTAGGAATGGTTGACTGGATAATGAATGTCACCCTGATTCTCTCAATGGAGCATTCAGGATACAGATAGTTCCCCTGAGATTAGTCAAAGGAAGTATTGCCGCACACGCCGCATTGCCGCACAGTTTCTTGCCTCAGAATGATAAAGGCTCTTGATAAATACGTCACAAGATTTCTGCTGTAAATTTTTTCCCGGGCGTTTTGGGCGTGAGTCACCTGCGCGAGATAAGCACTGGAGGCTGCATGTGTCTGTCGGTGTTCGCAATGAAGTCGTGCGTAATGGAACGCAAAACGTTGCGAAAATGGTTCGTTGAAAAAGCACAACTATCCCATTCAGTTTCAAATCTTTCAGGGAGAATGCAATGTTACAATCACTATTTCACAGAATGAAAGTTGCTCATAGTTTGACGTTAGAGGCGGAGGGGGGGGGGAATTAATGATTCTGCCAAAAATCCTAATTGCGATGGAAATTAAAATTGCTTCCAAATCCCACAAGTTAGTTTAGTGTGGTGCTTCCGTCGGGTATCTTCATGTTAAAAAATTTTATTTGTGCTTTGCAAGTTGACAATAAAAATAAATTCTAAACATTATCAACAACTCTTCTAAATGCAACAAACATTCTACAACAACAAACATTCTAAACAACTTTCTCGTCTCATTCATTTTAAGGCGAAGAAAGTGACAAAAAGGTATTGATTAAAAAACTTAATTTTGTTTTTTATCATAAAATTAGGTTTAATTATCGCCAATCTGAAGAATCAAGTCTTAAGGATTCATGTAAGTGTCGGAAAAATATTATAGTATTTCACAGCGTTTCAACAATGTGTTTGTAGGCGCATTGAAACGATAAAAACACGTGTTGTCTATAATTCTTCCAGAATAAAGGGATTCTGTTAAAATTTGTGCCAACCGATTTGTCTTGAGAGGAATAGAATGAGTTAGCTAGCATATCTGAACGGGGCGTAAGTAACTCAAAACGCGCTTTAGTTGATTAAAAAACACAATTTTTAGAAAAATTTCTCAGAATTTTCGGGACAAATCT
>BLKR01000318.1:530000-596042 GCA_011170035.1 Teleogryllus occipitalis | reverse complement strand
TGAATGCCAAACTTTGTCAAATGCTTGGGCAATATCCAAGAAAATTCCAATTGTATGTTCCTTTCGATGAAAGTTTTCAGCTATTAATTCAGAAACACGTAGTAATTGGTGAGAAGTCGAATAATGAGAACGAAAACCAAATTGGTAATTTGGAATAGCTTGTATTAAGTTAATGTAGGATAAAAGACGAGAGTGTAATAGTTTTTCAAAAATTTTTGATAATGAAGATAAGAGACTAATAGGTCTGTAGTTTAAGGGAAGATGAGGATCCTTGCCTGGTTTACATATGGGGATAACGTAGGCTAATTTCCATGATTGTGGAAAATAAGAAATACGAAGCATTGAATTGAATATATTTGTTAGCTTCGATAAAATTTGTAAATTAAGTTCTTTTATCATTTTGTTTGTAATAGAATCATAGCCTGATGTTTTGTGAATATTCAATTTTCGTGTTATGTTTTGAACTTCTACAGGAGAAATAAATTTTATTTTTGATGGGACTGAATAAAGTGGAGAAGAGATGAAAGATTCAACTTCGTTACTAAATATTTGATCTATAATAGGGTTAGGGGTAAAAGACTTTTCTAAGTGATCTGCAATTAAATTTGATTTTTGAAAATCAGTATAGGCAGATATAGAGCCGTTATTTAATATTGGTATAGGGGAATAAGATTTTGTTAATTTTTTAATTGTTGACCATTGTGGTCTCCTATTAGGATGTATTTGTGCAATGTAATTTTGAAATTTGTCTAATTCATATTGGTCTATACGTAATTTGATAATGCGTGATAACTTGTTGATTTTTCTTTTAATGTCAGGGCGACGAGCTTGTTGCCAGAATCGTCTTAGGTTATGTTTGGATTTTATAAGATTTAAGATATTTATAGGGAGAGATCGAGTATGTATGTACGGTTTAATGTATGTACTAGAATATTTATATGCATCTAGAATTATTTTAGTAAACTTTTCGATTTCTACATCAATTTTTTGAGTATTATCTAAGGTTTTTGGGAAGTTAAAATTTGATTCTATGTATGATCGATATGTATTCCAGTTTATTCGCATGTTATGAAGAGGATAATTAATTTTTAATAGAGAAGAATTAAAACATATTTTAACAGGGAGATGGTCAGAATCTAATTCAGGAAGTGGAGATTGAAAGAATTGTAAATTAACGTTTTTTGTAATTATTATATCTAAAATATCTGGTATTATATTGTTGTGATTAGAGTAATAGGTTTGTTCAAAGGGAGCATGAATGTCTAAATTATTTTGAATTATATATTGTTGTAGACGAATACCCTGAGGATTTGTTGAGTTGCAACCCCAAGAAGTGTTTTTGCTGTTGAAGTCTCCCATGAGAATAATTGGATTAGAAGATTGTAAAATGATGTTGTAAATTTGAGTAGGAAATGGTTTATTTGGTGGTTTATAAATGGAATATAAAGAGTAAATGGTATTATTTATTTTAATTTCTACTGCAATACACTCTAAAATGTCAGATGTAGGAAAATATGTTTGTTGATGAAATATAGAATTTTTAATTATTATTGCTACTCCCCCAGAAGCGTGATCAGAGATTATATCATTTCTATAAATTTTATAACCTTTTAAATACATCTTTTCTTTAGGTGTTAGATGAGTCTCAGAAATACATGCTATGTCAATATTATGGTATGATAGAAAGTGATTAAAAATATTTTGTTGTCGTTTTAGTCCATTAGAGTTCCAGTTAAGTAGTGTTATATTTAGATTTCTAATGTTACTAATGGCCATTTAAAAGTGGGAGTAGGAGATTTTGTAATAATGTTTGAATCTGTGGAATAAGTGTAGAAATAATTTGTTGAATTATGCTGGAAATTAAAGCTGTGTAATTTGAAGTAGAAGGGTTTTGTTTTAATATATCAGAGTAAGAGAACTTGTGTGATTTGTGATTATAAATTGGAGGTGTAGGAGTATTTGAATTTGAAGGAATTTTTTGAATTGGATTGTTACGTTGAAAGATTTGAGTTTGCGGTAAGTCTGGAAAATTTTGTGCATTTAATTTTGGAGGAATAAAATTCAAATTTTGATTTATTAACATATGTGAATTTGAATTATTAGTTTGATTTGGTTTCAGTAAATCTTTATATACTGGACAACCTTTGTAATTAGCAGTGTGATTTCCGAGGCAATTACAACAAATAGGAGGGGTTGATTTTGGAAGAGGACAGTTCGAATAATGGTGGTTTTCAGTACACCTTACACAACGTGGGATTAATCTACAATTGGCTTGTGTATGGTTGAATTTTTGGCATCTCTTACATTGAATTGGTTGGTTATTTGATAATTTTGCTTGAACTTTTATGACACTATGAAAAATTTTTTCTAATTTGAAGATTTTAGAAGCTTCTGGACTTTTAGTAAGTTCTATTGAGCAAATTTCTATAGGTTCACGTTGTTTGTTAAATAATCTGTATACCTTTTGCACTGGATAGTTAAGTTTCAATAATTCATTGAAAATACTTTCATTTGAGTAAGTAATAGGTATATTTTTGAATAAGACGGAGATTGTTTTAATAGTAGGGTCACGATAAGAGTAATATTGAATATTGTTTGTATCACAAAATGATTTATATTTTCTAAAATCTTCAATTGATTGAAAGTTAATTTTGACATTATTTTTAATAGTTTTTGTTGTGAAATCATTTTCAACATTACTTTTTATATCTTGAAGAAAATTACTAAAGTTGTAAACATTTGAAACAATTATAGGGGGAATTGAAACTATTGGACGTTCTTCATTAGTGTCCTGTAGATCTGCTAATAGTCCATATTTATTTTGAAGTGGAATTCCCGTTGTAGTCGTGTTGAAATTAAAAGTTGTAGATCTTTTACCTGGTTGTTGTAGTAATGAAGAACCTTCTCTTTTCCGTGTTTTTGACTCACTTTTGGATTGAGGTGTTGATGATGGTATAGGAATATTAGCTTGACAATTTAACGAAGTAGTTCCTGGTGGGAGATTGTGAGGGATCGAGTTAACTGGAAGTAATTCTGTAAATTCACCTTGTTGAAGTACATGAGTTGATGAATTAGATAAATTAATTGTTTGGTCTTGAGGCATAGGCAATGAAGAATCAAATGTTGCTGATGTTCTGTGAAGTCCATAGTTGTTTTGATAATATACGCCAGGAATTGTTGAAATATCATTTGCAGATTGTATATGTTGGTTATTCTGGTGTTGAACAATATCTTCAGTAACCATTAACGAACCTTGAATTTCGGCATTCTGTTGTATACAAGTATTATCTTGAAGTGTGCCAATGGAAGCAATACTAGCAACATTCTGTGAACTGGTTGTTTGAAAGGACATATCCTCCTTGCAGAGGATCGAGGCACTGATGTTAATTGATTTGTTTGTTTGTTTGTTTGTTATCAATTAATAGTCCGAATCAATGATATATTAACACACCCGAGTAAGATAAGTCTCTTTAAATATAAAAGTTCAGGAGAATATTTGATAATGTGTCACCATTCATACAAGGCCTCCTGAAACTCCAAGTAATAAGTTAACGAAATTATTACTTTGAACCATAGATGCTTCAAAATAGCACAGACTTTCTCGTATTATTTGAATCGAAATTGCCATCGGTATACTACTAATATTTAAACCACGTTTTTGCAAAACTCTCTTTACTGAAAAACATGAAAGCATAACACACAACACAGCACTCTAACACACAATCTCCATGTCCTAACATCTTCTAAGAAGCACTTCAAGTACAAAACGAGAGTATATGTTCATGGCTCACATTGCGACTTTTATTGCCGAATCTACACATTAAGATTATACGTTTTGACGGTGAAAATGTAACTCGTTGTACAACGAGAATTGTCAATATAGAAAGTGGTAAGGCTTGGTGTATCAGCTCAAATTCATTCTATTATTAATTTACTCGTGGTTTTTACTCGACGTATAGTGTGTCGGGGAAAGGCAACTGCGAAAGATGGAGTGGGGTTGTACTACGAAGGAGAATCGCTGATTTAGAATTAATTTACATAAAGAAGGCGAAAAAAAGAAATTGTTACTCCCTCTACATTGAAATCTTGCGATATTAATGAATGATTTATGCTTTTCATTAGGGTTTAACAAACTGGAGAAGCTCTTGAACATTTTGGAAGGGATTCAACCCTTCTTTTTATCCCTTTATCCACTTTTATCCCCACCTTATGTCTTCCTTTATGATTGCCTAACCAAAGAATAATTTTCTCGTGATTGGAATTTGCTCCTCGGATTACCTATTTTGACAGCCGATTTACTCATTGGAACGAACAGAAGGGACATCATTTCTTGGCTGAAAAATAAAAAAATATACACTACATTCAACTACATCTGTCGTGCCAGACTTTCTGGGTAGGGTAGCAAGGTACCATTCCTGTGAAGAAGGAGTAGACTTCCACAACAGTTTACCCGTGTTAGAAAATGCACTAAAACCTCTCAACAAGAAGTATTTTAAATGCTGATAGAAAAAGGAAAATTCAGCAACAGTGGTTGACAAGATATGTCTCAACTTGTATCGCACTTGTAGGAATCCGGTCCTCAGTTCAGCCCAGCCCGGTCCTTTTTGGCAAACATTGGAGGAGATATTGTGCCAATAGAAGTAAAAAAAGGCCAACAGCAATTCGGAGATGAAAGTAGTGGTGCTAAATCAGCACGTACTTTCTCAACCTTAGTAATTGTTTCGTAATTCTATTATACATCCATTAATCATCCATCATTAATTTTTTTATCCGAATTAACAGGTCTCAGTCATCAATTTTTGTAAAACTCATTATAAATCGTAGTCAATTAAGTGCGAAAACTAATTATTTTCAAGCAAATATCAAGACCAACTTTTCACAAAACTAAATGAAGTTCGAACTAGTGGTGCTAAAATAGCACGTACTTTCTCGCCTTTAGTAACGGATATGTAATACTCTTTGTACCACAATTCTTTCCGAATTTACACATCTCAAAAATTCTACAGAAATATCTCTCACGCCGTTAGTACACACATTTCCAATAATTTGTGTACATTATTGCATTTGTGAGTGGAAGTACTTCATATGACTTCAAATGAAGTTTTTCGAAAACTCAAAACAGTTTTGTGAAAAAGAGCTTCAAATTTAGCATTTACAGTAATGCTTAATTGCCATTTTCTTAAAAACAGCATCAAACTTTTCAATGAAAATTTGTATTTAGGACGAGGTTTTACTCTTCTTTAATATTCCTGAAGTAATATTTCAATTATACAATAAGGAAAAGAAAAAGATGAGAAAATGTCAAGAAAATGTATTTTCGGTGACGATAGATGGCAGCTGGCCAGAGAATGGATTAAGACCTTAAAGCCAATCCACATCGAAGGATATTAAAATATTTGGCACGAGAAAGTGTGTGCCAATCTGTAGCACTTCTATTTTAAAATCTATTACGCCGTTAAAATGCACATTTCCAGCGATTTGTATAAATTGTTGCATCTGTATGTGAATGTATTTAAAATAATTTTTTTCAAAAACTCAAAAGATTTCTGCATAAAAGAGCTTCAAATTTCGCATTTACACTAGAGCTTAAACGATATTTTCTTAAAATACGGCTCAAATTTTTAAACGAAAGTTTCCTTGTAGGACGAGCTCTTCTTACTCTTCTATATAATTCTTAATGTAATATTTCGGTTCTACCATTTCGAAACCGAAGAACTAAAAAATTCAAAAAATGTACTTTGAGCCACGATACATTTTAACTAGTAAGAGTATGGGAAAAGTCCGAAAAGGTAGCTTATATCAAAGAAATTAGAAAACTAACTAGTTCCAGAAAGTCTGTGCCACTCTGTAGCACCACTAGTTCTTATTTTTTCTCCCTGTATTTATCAATGGACGGTAAAAAATTGGTGCTGATCCTATTTTGGGAGAAGTCTGTAGTTTTGAAAATTGCAAAAAAATAATGAAGTTCGAGACTTTTGGCTTTAAAGTTTTTAGAAATTTAGTTCTGTAAAGAAGGACAAGTTTGGAAACATTCATTTTTTTAAAAAAAGAATATTTTCTGTGTAATTTGGTACTAAAATAAATGCAATTTATAAAAAATTCTCTAAAAAGGTTTCAAATATTTTTTAAATTTTTTGGTGCAGGTCTGGATTTTGTTGAATACTAAATTGTCGTATTTTTTAAATATGGTATACACCGCTGCCCTTTCTTAAAAATTGAAAATATTTAATATAAACTCGCTGAAAATGATTTTTGTATATTGCTATCTTCATGCAACATTAGTTTGCAATTAAATAAAATTTTCTTTCACATATTTTTAAATCATTCTGGGTTCGTCGTTGCCCCCCCCCCCCCTTCCTCCGGGAATGGCATCGGTGTGATGCTGGTCGTTCACTACACAATTATCAGAGGTAAATATCATTGCCATTGTTATACTGTTCCCTGTGAATGCCTCTTTCCAAAATTTGCTGACAAATTGGGCAGTCTCGACTTACTCCCCCGGGCGGGGCGGGGCGGGGTGGGGCGGGAGGTGGTGGGGCCGGGGGGTTGCGTGTCCCCCATTGAGCGCAGCAGTCGTGGAGTCACCTTTATTGACGGCGGCGCGACCGCGCGACAGAGGCGAGGCCAGCCTCCAAGCCCCAGGGACAAGGCGCGAATTCGCTTCTCTGTGTACCCAAGCGATTCTCCGCCGTCACACAAATAAGCGCCCCCCTCGCCGCCTTGAAAAACGGTGGCCGCAGCTCCCTCGCGCTTTTGTGTACATCCCCTTCGTTATCACCCCCCGCCACTGCCACCGCCTTCAGATGCACCGCAGCCACTGCCTCGGAAGGCCTTGCGCTTAAAATCTACGGTAGGTGGCTGTTTGTGTGTGTGTGTCTGCGTAGACTAGTGTGTATGTGCTTGAGCGTCTGTGTGTTCTTATATTTCTGAGCATGTGTGTCCGCGTTTGTGTGTGTGTGTGTAGACTAAAGTGTTTTTGGTAAAATGATATAACTATGAAATGAAAGCATTATTTTAAAGTTGATAAGATCACAATTTCTCGAATATAGACCCCCTCACTTTTTTTGATGAACATTTCGAAAAACATCGGTATGTACTTCGTTTGTTATTCGTTGCAAGCATGTTGTTTAAAAACTGGCAATTTCACGCACTTTTCATAGTCAGTAGGTTCTAAGGAAATTGCAGGCGGCTTAACGGAAATAAAAATATCTCTGCATTTGTAACATGTTTGAAAATTATGACGATTTTTGAATTTTTCCCTTCATTTGAAGAACATTATCAACTAGTTCGCCTCCTTTACCAAATTTTTAAAAAGGAAGAGCTTGTATACAAGAAAATGAGGTAGTAATAGACATGATTAATTATATGATTATTATTAGTATTATTCTGAGGGATGGCCCACAGGGCTACGCAGGATTCGAACCTGCAGCTTCCTCAGCGCAAATGACGTCTGCAGCAACCGTCTGTGCCACGGGACCCGGCTTGTTGTAGTTATTGTTATTATATTTATTATTATTAATTATCGTGTGGGTCATTTCTGACGCGAAACGTTCTCTTCCGAGGCCCAGTCATATTCTGTCCTGGAGAGAGACGTGTGTCATTATGGGGATTAGCTTCTCGGCTGTATTTCTTTGAAAGACAAATTTATTAAGTCTTGAATAATGAATTATGATGTGATAGGATGGTGATAAGAGGTCAATGGGGACTTTTTGAATCATCCCAGCATTTGCCTGTATGATCGAGGGAAGCAGGTCTGGATGGCCGGCCCGGGGATTGAACCCGGGCCTCCCGACTGCGAAATCAGCGTGCTACGCACTCTGACACTGCGCTCGTTTTTCTTTTTTATTTATTACTATTATTACTATTATTACAATTATTATTATTATATTATTATTATTATTATTATTATTATAATTTCCTCACAATCATGACAAGGACAGGAAATTAGTATATCAAGCATCATTACTCAATTGACATCATTAAAGGGAGCAGTGTTTGGAAGAGATTCAGTAGTGCTCTTGAATCCATCTCTTCTTGTGACTTCTTGACATAAAAATCCTTCACCAAATATTGTATATTTTAATGCTCCGTTATTACAACTTGGTTTTCTGTTGGGATCCCTGATCACGCAGGAATAATTATTGAAACGAGAACGCTGACCAAGCAGCAAAGTTGGCTACGAGAAAGCCAGAGGTATTCTTGCGGTACCTACGCTGGATCATCAAACATTCCATTCTCAGTGCATGGCGAAATTTGAATTATAAACTCACGAAGATCAAGAACTCCATAAAACCTTGAGCTTACCTTTCACGAGGTACTAAATATGAGAAGATACTATTTACTGGCCTTCGAATTGATCATTGCCCCTCTCGTTCGGAAATTTCCGCAATAACCCTCCGTCTCTTTGCGATACATTCGGAGCAGACTGCAGCACCCTCGCGTGCACAGCGGAAGGGTAGGGCACTCGGCGAAGACATCACTTTGTAGGACACTCGGTGAAGTCAGCGCCTATATTTAAGATTACTTGGAGAGGGCGAATCCCCACGTTTGCAAACGTCTTAGCTTCCTTCAGGAAATTATAAGCAAAACTTGGAAGATATATAAAGATATGTTTATTAATTTTTTTATAATTTACTTTTATTAATTTACTAGCTGAATATGGCGTCACCGACGCTTAAAACTTTCTTCTGTTGTTTGACTTTTTTTCCCTTTGTTCTTTCTTTCTTTCTTTGATTCAGAGTCCTTTTTGTTCAGTTTCGTAATTTTGGCAGTGTTGCGATCTAAACACTTCAATTTTGCAATTATTTTGTGATATTGAACACGATTTCTACCTTTGGCTTTCCTGAACTTAGGTAATGTAATTATTTTATTAAATTGACTTCGTCAAGAGTTTTTTCGAAATGTTTTTCTTTCAATTTGTCCTAGTACAAATTTTTAAAATTAATTTGAAAACGAAACGTTGTCGGCAAACAATCATTTATCTCTTGCATCTCCGGGTCACTTGTATCCTGATTTCTCATATAAAAATTATCGCCTTCTCCACATTCTTTGAAGACATAATGCTGATCCCCGCAACCCAGACGCTGCGACTGGCTCGATGACACCGCCATGCTCTTCTCGGAAACGTGCACCCTCGACCGTTTGATCCAGGACAACTCAATAAGCCCTTCATTTATTTAGTTCATTTTCCATGAAAGGAAATTCTGCGTTTGTGTATTCTGGTATTTTTTGTCTTCTAATTTTTTGTCTTCAACTATGTTTTCCTTTACGTCTTCCTGCACGTCTTCCTTTACGTCTTCCTCTACGTCTTTCTTTACGTCTCTCTCTACATCTCCCTTTACGTCTTCCTTTACGTCTTCCTCTACGTGCACATCCGCCCACTCGATAAGTTACTCAAATACTATATAGGAATCAAATTTTAATAGTATTCACCTGCCACATTTTCTATCGGATATTTCTATCATTTTCTCTTTCATTTTAACACTTGTTACTCAGGATTAAAAGATGTTTCCGCGATTATTTTATTTTACGTAGATTTTTGGCGATCACAATCACATTCCTAAGATAATTTAACGCGACCGGCCGGACTTTAGATGTTGAAACGTTGAAGCGCTCTGTAACCTAATTCATCATCCTTACAATAATAACAATAATAATAATAATATTAAATAATAATAATAATTGCTATTATTATTATCCGAAAGCGTTAATAAACATTCAGAAAAAGCATATCCTCTTCGAATATCCAACAGGTTTGTAACATTCAATAACGATTCAGGCATATATCCTTCTCTTGGTAGACCAATGCTTATCGTCACCATATTAACACATAATCATCCTTTACTCAAAAAAGTTCAATTGCGTAATTTCTCTTGATGTGGTTGATATGGTTCTTGCCTCGTCAGCTACCATGTCTGGAACCGGCACCGCAAACCAAGAACCTTGCTTTCTGCACATCCCTTTTCTCTTTCAACATTATCTCTTTCACAACTACCATCTGTTCGGCCACCGTTGATCTGTTCGGCTGTTGATCAATCGCCATTCCCCGGCGACAGCTCGATCCAGACAACTCCATTTACATCTCACCATCTGCAGTTATTTCCACTCTCCAACCCTCTCCAGCCCCCACCAGTCGCCTGCTGTCACCCCCAGCCACCTCCAGCTACCATCACTGACTTCCACACAGATTCATTCATCGCCTCTCGCACCATTCCATCTCTTCTCCAGTAACCATGGATTCCTGAACTGACACCATTAATATTCTCTATCTTCATTGCCGTAACACCATTTATCTTCTTCTTAATCGTCATCTTCTTCTTCTCTTCTTCTTCACCATTACAGTCACCATCATCGCGTTCATCACCAGTATCATCATTACCGTCATCATCACCACCATCATCGGCACCATCACCGTCATCATCATCACCGTCATCATCCTCGGTACCATCACCACCATTCCCGTCGCCTTCGGGGCGCCCAGCATCTCTGCCCCTCCGTGCGCCGCCGGCAGCGGGACAAAGCGCGGCTGTTTGCGTGGCGCCCGCAGGGGTCCCGCGCCGCGCAGCACTTTTCTCGACTTTTGTGGCTTCTGCGATGAATAGCGCGCGTCGCGGCCCCCCCCCCCCCCGCCGCGGTGCTCCGCTTGGCGAAGCGGCGGCGGGCGGCGGCGGCCATGTTAATAGCTTCTAATGGGCCCATTTGTATGAAATATGGTCCCCGCGTCTTCTCTGATGCTAATGTCTGGCGGCTGAGCTGCGGAAAGATCAGCGTCGCCCTATTTACTTACACATGTAGCGGCTCGGCGCAGCGGATGGGTCTTTTTGTGGCAGCTCGGGTGGGGCGGGGCGGCGCGGCGCGCGACCGGAAGAGACGGCGGAGAGGTGGGCGGCGGCGCACGATGGAGAAGATATACGGGGCTTGAGAGATAACTGTTGCCTGCCTGGGCAGCGGAGGTTGCTGAGGCTGAAGGGTTTTGTCTGCCGCGACTCGGAAAGTCGCGGGTTCGAATCCCGCCTCGAGGTTGGATGTTTGTGTATGTATTGGAAGAATGATTCAAATGTGTGTTCCTGGGATATGTGACTACATTTCCTCCCGATTTGCAATTTAAATAAGCTAGCATCATCATGAGACCGCAACCATTGCAGATAAAGAAGGAAACAGTTTCTTCACAGTTTTTATTATAGAATGTGGTAATAACACATCACTCAGCCATGTGGATTTTTATTGTTAGGAGTGAGTCATTTCAATCACAGATAATAAGAGAGAGTAGCTAAGGCAACCTCTCTTAAACATTACAATTGAAGGAATGTGGTTTATAAAGAGAAGAAGTGTAAATATTTATTGATTATCCTATCAATAGGAGGATTGTTAATTTCATTATCTTCTGTTAGGCAGTTTGCGGAGGGAGAGTTGGAAAGGGTGTCGATTGCGTAGATGAGGTCCTGCTGGTTGGTCTATTCCTAGGTTGAAATGTAATGCGCTGAAAACTCTGATTAGATTTTCAAAAAATAAATAAGAAAATGTTTGGTACTCTACTACGTAAGGAAAAATTCTTATTCCTTACGTAGCAAAGCGGTTTACTGCTTTTCTAAGGACCTTGTTTTGGAAATTTGAATTTTGTTCACTGGCGTTGGGGCGGTATCACACCAGGCTGGACAAGCGTACGTGAGTGGCGGGCGTAAAATAGATTTGTTTATCAGGAGAGCAGAATGTAGTTTGATTGTAGGTGGAATGGCGTTTAAGTACTGGTCGAAGAACGCCTTGGCACCCATTGACTTCAATCTTCTTGACAGTCATGTGGTCTTTTCATCTCAATCTGGTATCCATTTGGGCGCCTAGATAACGGACGGCGACGGTTGTAGAATTCAATGGTATTATTGATGAATCGTGTGTGGAATGGTCAAGAGTTTGAAAGTATAGGACAATATCGAATTAGCAATTGACGAGTACAGATTGATTTTTTCGTGTTTCCAGGCGCGTCAACTGCTTCGGTCATTAGTCCCGTTAGTGTAGTGCATGTTTTTTTCTCGGGAGTTGGCGGTGATCTTCCCCCGCTGGATGGCGAGATCCGGCGCCGACCTACCGTCGACTAGTGGGGTTTCCCCCTAACCAGGACTCTCCCACCAGCGGGGCACCGCCCCAGTCGGGACACGCTCTAAGTTCCCGACCGGTCTCCCGGAATATGTGGTAGTGTAGCGCATGTTAGTGTGTAAGAGGCGAGGATAGGAGAAGGAAGAGGAAGGACAGATCGCGCGCGGTCCGTGGCCCGTTTGTTAGGGTACTGCCCCGGCATTCGCCTGGTGTTGATCGGAGAAACCACGGAAAACTACCGATCACAGGAGCCGGCCGCTAGAATTCTTGTCCAGACAGCGACTGAATTCGACCTAGCTGAATAGCTAGTGTCGAAAATCCTGCCGCCGTCAGGACTCGAACCTAGGCAGACTCGAACAGAGGCGCTGCAGTGACATCAGTTGATGCACTGAGCTACCGCTACCGGTACGAGTTCAGAGATAAGTGTGTACAGACAAGCTACGACATGACAAGCTATGGCATTCAGAGAGATAACTGGCTTCAGAGGTATGGAGTGCTTTTCAAATTGACATAAGATCAGTTATATTACCAAAAAATGTGAAGAAGAAACTTGTGAATGAGACGTAGTGAGTTGGAAAATATTTTATGGCTTTTACCAGTGACATGACGCGCTGAAAGATGAAGGTGAAAATCGTGTTGTAAGTTTCTGAAACACATTCTAAGTTGGATGCGATATATTCTGAATATAAGAACGGGGAGAAACAATTTAGCGATAAAACTGGCAACACTATCGTTCTCTGCCACTTTCCTATTCATCATGACCTTCTCCGTTATATATTACGAAATAATATGACCTCTAGCACTGTTAATGTCACTGTTACTGATCAGTTGCCGATTATTTTCACTTTCTCTTGAATTTTTACATAAAATAAATTTATTTAATGCTGAAGGGCAAAGTGACGCAAGTTCCTTTCTCGTGGAGTAGGGTAGTAAGAATTTACCTTTTCGGATCGTTGATATCGAGAAACAATTTTTTCTCCTCAAAACTTCTGTTTATCCATCGTCTATGAACAATACTAAACCATATTAGAATTTCACAAAAATAGTCCAAATCGATATGTGTACAGCCATGTCCCCTTCAATTTAAAACGTTTTTTTCTTTACAGGAGAGTACTTTAAATAAAGTCCCTAGGTTACTTTCAAAATTTTCGCGGAATTGTCTTCACTTTTTTTCTTAAAATTATTAGCTTGAAAAGAGAAAAAGACGCTGATAAAAATATTGTAAGTCCAAAACCCCTGAATTTTCGAAACTTGCAAACTGTTTTTGAGCCCACTCCTACATCTACATACTAATAGATAAAGGTTTTTCTTAATAAATAAATCAGTTCTTTGAATATAAATTGTTCCATGTGAAAACTTTTTTCAAAATATGAGTAGTTTTTACGTAATTTTGAGTGATATCGATGCAATTAAAAATTACTTTAAGAAGATCAAACAATGCTCTAAATTTGTTCACGTATACGATTTTTATTACAACTTCGGAAATTTTGATATTTGCGAAAATTCAGCTTTATTGTTGGTTCATTGGGAGCGTTGTAGACAGTTATCTAGTAAAGTGGATGCTCCTGAAGCCAATGCGCTTAGATTTGAATTCCAACCCAAGCAAATATTTTTTGCAGGTTGAACTGGTATCATAGTACTACGTGATTACAAACAATACGAGAACAAGTGAGGTGTTGTAGCAACGCCAGTTTACCTAACCTCAAGTGAGCCATCAGTGTTACTAAGTCTGACATCTGACAATTGAAGAGCTTGGAGCAGCAACATGATAAACCTCACCAAACAGCGAACCTCCCGTTGATCTTAAATGTTAAGATATCTATTTTGGTCTAAGTGAGGCTCATCCCGTTACTACCCAAGCCTTTCATGCAAGCAAACAACACATACTACGTACTATATAGTAACTAAACAAGCCACTTTTTCACCAAATAGATACGTTAACATTTACAAGTATGAGGCTTGCTCTGGCGGCTGAGGCCTAACTTGTGACTGCCACAAACCAGTGGTGTAGCGTAGTGGGAGCGGCAGAGGCGGCCCGCCCTGGACAGCAAGTTTAGGGGGCAGCAAAATTTCACGATAAATAATTATAATAATGTCTTATAAAAAATTTGAATCATTTCATTTCATATTTTTATCGCACCCACGATTCGGACCGATTGAAAAGAGCACGGAATCTTTCATTGCTTATTCTGTGACGACGTCTTGGAATGAATGTGTAATAATGGCATCTTGCTCATTGTAGCGACCGACAACCCCCACCCTCTGAACTGCCTTGTGGGGATTACCCGCATTTTATTTTGCGCTTGGATTGTCTACGTCTAATATTAAGCGAGAATGACTCCTATTATGTAAAGAATAGTGTTCAATATTGTATAATAACACCTGCAAATTAGATTACAGTACAGATGAATCCCTCCAGAGAAGACCGTGAATGACGTTTTGACAATTTAAAGAAAGTTTAATTGATGGATCGTCAGTAATTTAATTCACATTGACTTAGTCGTAGGTGCTTTTTGTACTGTACTTTTTGTGCTGTAATTTTAGTACTCATAAGTGTGAGTAGTGATTGTTAAATTATTGAACTTTGTTGAAAATTGTATTATGTGTGTACGTACACATTCGACTATGTATCAAATATTTTATTTACGTTTTTTATTTATGTAATTGTGTATTTGACTTTGTGCTACATTGTTCAAGTCAGTATATTTTAATCTTTTACATTGAAATGTCTTAATAAGGAGTCTGCGAAATTTTCCTCCGCCCCGGGCGACTGACACCCACGCTACGCCTCTGCCCCAAACCCTTCAATTTGACTTCCTCCGCAAACCTCAGCGTGTGTCGCCAGCGGGCGCCAGCGCCCCAGAGCGCCCGGAGTGGCGGAAGCGCGGCTGTCGAGCGAGGGCGCTCGAGGGCTTCCGGGCGCCTAATGCCCCGGCCATGTCGCGCGCGCGCAGCGGAGCGGACGCCACTCAGCGGCGCGTGGCCCCGGGCCCCTCCCCCGCTCGCATGCATTGATCGGTCCACTGCCACGGTCATTACACCCTTCAGTATAGGACATGTATTTATCCCGGGAGAAGCCGGCTTCCTCCCCGCTGGATTCATTAGTTGCTTGTTAGTGATTCCGGGCACGTCAACTGCTATGGTCATTACTCCTATAAGTGTAGTGCGTTGTTTTGCTCGGGAGGTGGCGGTGGTCTTCCCTGCTGGATGGCGAGATCCGGCGCCGACCTACCGTCCACTACCGCGATTTTCCCCAACCAGGTATCTCCCACCAGCGGGGCACCGTCCCAGCCAGGACAAGCTCCAAGCTCCCAACCGGTCTCCCGGCATGTGTGGTAGTGTAGTACATGTTAGTGTGTGTGTAAGGGGGAAGAATAGGACAAGGAAGAGGAAGGAAAGATCGCGCGATCCGTGGCCCGTTTGGTAGGGTACTGTTCCGGCATTCGCCCGGTCTTGATCGGAGAAACCACGGAAAACTACCGATCAGAGCAGCCGGCCGCTAGAATTCTCCTGCAGATAGCGACTGAATTCGGCCTAGCTGAAAATCTAGTGTCGAAAATCCTGTCAATGTCGGGACTCGACCACCCGCTCTCATGCATTGGTCTATCAACTACTACGGTCATTAGTAGGGCTCGGATTTTAATGACCTAAAAATCAGCGAAATGTGCAAGCATTTATGACCTAAAACCTATATAAATATAACCTTAAAAAATAAAATATGACGCTTTACAAGTTTATTTTTTAAAAATTTCTGTTGATGTTTTAGGTATAACATAAATACAAAATTCACTCAAGAACAGATTGTTAGTACGGTACATACGGTTTGCAAGCTTTGGAACTAACTAGCAATTTAAAAAAAATTGCTTGTGTCTGTAAAAGAAATCAAATACAGTACAATAAGACCCATCAAACAAAATGTCTTGCTTTACTACTACATACTTCTTGTTTGAAGTTTTCCAATTTTCTCTACGTCTTCAGTTTCTAGAGAGTTGCATTAGATCACAAGGTATATTTTCAGGTTTTCCATTAGGTAGTTTCTAGGTAGTTTTGTATCTGAGAAAGCGCCTCTCCTCATTATATGACGTCACGGAAGAGAATTTGAAGGCGGCGATGTCACTGCAGTGCAGCTTTGGTTCATTGCCTTCAAATGTTGCGACATTTCCAGAAATTATATCGGTCATTTTGCACACTGCAGAAAATCCAAGATTTCGCTGAAGAACAGGCAGCAATTTGTTGTAAACTTTCTCAGCCACATTATCACGAGCTCGACCCAACTCACTCTGTTCAAATTCACTTACGTTTCAAATAATCTTTTGTGGTATAATTGTTAAGTTTATTTGTGATAATATCACTTGATACATTGTCATGCGAGACACATTTTCAAGCTTTTTATTCTTGTGTCCTTAAAAGTATGACATGTGTATGCATTTTTGGCAAAATTTGGCCCAAATATGACATTATACTAAAAACAGTCCTTAAAAATATGGCAAATGCATTTATGCCAAGATTTGGCCAAAATATGACCCTTTACGGAAAACGGTGTATATATGACTTTATATGCACAATAAAAACACGGTTTTCTAATCGACAATACCTGGATTCGTGCATAAACTCTTTTAAAGTTCACCCGAAGGTTCAGAAAAAATATGACTTGTCATTAAAATCCGGGCCCTAGCCATTAGCCCCGTCAGTGTAGGAAATGTTTTATCCTGGGAGGTGCCGGTTTCCTCCCCGCTGGAGGAACAGATCTGGCGCCGATCTGTAGGGCGGCTTGTAGGGTTTTCCTCCACCAGATATCTTCCCCCAGCGGGACACAGTCGCAGTCAGAATGCTTCCGACCTGCTGGTAGTGTGATGCACGTAAGTGTTAGTGGTGAGAGGTTTAAGACACGAAAGAGGAAGGAAAGATCGCGCGTGGATCCTTTGTGAATTTGACTTAACTACTGTTCACGTAGTATTGACAAACTCCCGGCGTCGGGTCCGAAACCTAGCACCTTGAGAAACCCGCTATGGCCGCAGGAGGTGCAAAGGGCGGTCCCAATTGGAGTTGCAAATAGGGATGAGAGTACAATTTGCTTCGTATCAGGAATGGAGAAGGATAACAATCACGCCACAATCAATGATCGCCCGCCAGTTATTTGGAGTGAGGGATGATCTCTTGAACAAGAGGATCATCGCTGTCGTGGATTCCACTGATGGTATAAATGCCGTAGGTCAATGTAATGAAGATAATTTTGCCCCAGAGAGTACCAGCTGAGTTACCTCATAGCCATCATTAACGTTGACCGTGCAGCGTCTGACCGGGAGGTCGTAGGATTCTAGTTCCGACAATGGCGGATTTTCGACACTACCTCTGCACCAAGGTCAAATTCAGTCTCTCCGTGGAGGGAAAACCTAACGGCCGGTTGGTCTGATTGGCAGTATTCCATTGTTCATTTGATCACTACGAGCTGAATGCGGAGCACCAATTCAACGAACGGACCACGGACTGTTCGTGATCTCTCATTTCTCATCCTCGTCCCCTTCTCTTGTGTATTCCAAACACGTCACAATATATACACTCCACTATCACACGTCAGGAGATCAGTCGGAAGCTTAGAGCTTCTGGGGCGATGCCCCGCTGGGGGAAATACCTGGAGAAAAATCTCCCGCAATCCGATGTGTATTTCAGCGCCAGATCCCATCATGCAGCGGGTATGAGCATCACAATCTTCCACGATAAAACATGCACGTCACTAATAGGACCATAGCAGTTTACGTGCCCGGAAACATTAATCAATCGGAACTAGAATTGTTGGATTGATTGACCTAGAGTCTTTAGACACCAAAATGAGCGCAAACCTTCAGTTATAGGTATTTATTATCTTATCAAAGAGGGCTGCCAAGCAGTATAAGGGTTGAAGAGGAATGATGACAATTAAACGCACGATGGAGACTTTCGATTATAAATAACTCTCGTAACAACTAAATAAAAATTCTCGAAAATGGAGGTGTTAAAAAATGCGCATCTTCCAACTGGCTAGGCATTCTTTGAAAAAGGAACTGAGTGCACTCTAGTTTTGAAAATATGAGAACAAATTATTGTGATTCTGGGGCCTACTTTAAGAGAATAAGTAAGTGCAGTAGTGCAGAGAAAATTTGCTTAAGCATCCCCAGTTCCCTCGAACGTAATTTTTACTTTCTCGCTCTTACTTTGTAAGAAGAGAAAGTTATAGCATTGAGCGCCGAAAAAGAGCGAATTTTCGCCAAAAAACATCTTATTGCCGGGCTGTGGTAACCAAAAAGTGGATAATTCTTTTGCTATATATTATAAATTACTTCTTCAAACACGCGGTGTAGCCTTAATCCATATTTTGTGGGTCCTTGATACCAAAAAACTCGATTCAATGTAATCTGCTCCTAAGGATTGCCTCTAGCAATTTCCACGATTTGTGGATTGTACAACAGTTCTTTATAGGGTTTTATCCAGCCCGATGTAGATATTATATTTAAGGTTCATAGTATTTCTCTCTTCTCTGTTTAGATGTTTCATTAGTTTAAATGCTATTTTTTACCACCCATGGGCATCATGTTCCACTCTGCTTACGAACATATCCCATGATGTCTTATGTGCTATTCTTACTACTGCTTTTGTAATTCGTCGTTTCAGACTTATTCCTGATTTTGTGGTATTGTACTTTAGCTTCTATTTATTTTTTTTGTAAATATTCATTGTAAGTTTTCTCATTATCTTTAATGGATTTCTGTCATTTCGTTCCAAATTTTTAAACATCTTTTTTATTTATTTTTTGTTTTTCACCTAGAACTTTCTTAGCTATACGATTGATGGCATTTTTAATATTCATCCACTCTTCGTTCACAATTTGGATATTGGGTATTCCAGAGCAGTTGTGTCAATCTGAACTGATATAAATTCCTTATAGTCTCTTCTTGTAATAAATGCATCTAGAAACTTTTATCTAATTTCCATTCCTCTGTTTTTATTCTTTGTTTGATTTCTCCATATGGTCCAGAGCTGACATTTTGATTTTACAAGGTGGTGGTCTGTGTTTACATATTTTATCTTTTCTGAATACTTGTGTATCAATTATTCTGGCGGCCATTTTTGTTTAATATTATGTAATGAATTAATAAACGATACCCTCGTGCATTCCAAGTGAATTTAAGAATATCCTTCTTTTTAAAGAAAGTATTTGTCACTTTCAGCTCATTAAATTTTCGATTGCTTATTTTTCTGGTAAGTCACAGAAGGGCCGACCGGGATGGCCGAGGTTGCTAAGAGCGTGTACCGACTCAGCGCTTCGGTCCGAAGAGTCGCGGGTTCGAGTCTCGCCTTGGGCATGATTGTTTGTCCATTGACTTTGTATGTGTTGTCGCGGAGGGCCTCACGTTCTGCTGACCCCAGATCAGAGGAGCCCGCAAGTGTGTTGGTCTAGTGTATGGTCGAATGTGCGTCCCATCGGGACGTAAAGGGTAACCGGCTGTTGGATGGATAAAAGCCCTAGCAAAGAAAGAAAAGTCACAGAAGGAGAAACGAATTTGTCTTTGGACCCACTACTCTACGTTAAGGAGTACAATATTACTTAATGAAAATATTGATATCAGTAAATTTATTCAGTTATTAGCGTTTTTAATATGGAAAAGTGAAGGATATGAGCAAAGAAGTCCAAAATATTGTCAAAAGAATAGTGGCAAAGTACGCCATTAATTTACCGCACTAGTGTGGTAATGAAGTACATTACTACACTAGGGCGGTAAAGTGCTTTATTAAGAAACTGATTATTATGGAATAATGTTTGATTTTACCTAACCAATGTGGATAAATAGCATTACATAAACATTACTAAGGCCAGAAAGAATGTACTGTGCACACCACTAATTACAAATTAAAATACCTCCCACTGCCTTCATCAGCGAAACAGCTTCATCTCTTAAGAATAAACCATTTGCAACAATTTAGTATACTTTGGATCGTTATTTTTGTAATTACTATTATCATTTACATTTTAATAGCAAATATATTGTGAAATTCATTTCAAAATATTTGTAAATTATGGATATCACTTTTTTCGCTCGAAGATCCTGAACGTAATAGGATTTTCTCAATTATGGATATTCATTTTTTTCTATTCTAGACTCATTTCCTCTCTTCCAAAAACAGGTTCCAATCAGGATACACTTACTAATTATATTATTGGACTATCATTAACATTATTCAATTCAATAAACACGTTTCTTTAATTTATTTTGTATCTGATATCAACAAGTCTCTCGCGATGTTTTGGTCGGTACATAGTTGCTAGTGTTCATATTTCTTTACGCTACATTAGGTGACATGGAAAATATAATTACCAGCAATAAATATGAAGAAGTAAATCTACTTCTGCTAAATTATTCTGATGCATTCATATGTTTCAAATACTGATTTGCTGATTCAAAAAACATGTTCCAGGAGACTTTCAACTGCTCATTACATTTCGTGATAATCAAACATATTTGTTCTCCTCCAATACGTTCGTAAACAACGAGGATATAAAAACAAGAAAACAGTGGTCTTCTTTTTTTATCGACATCTCGCCAACTACCTCTCCATTTCCTTGAAGTCATGGCTACTGCCAGTGTAATAACTCCCGAGAGCAGAGCCCGAGATTCCCGCACGGGAGCAGTTGTTTCCGCCTGGATGCCGACAATTGCCTGCGCAATCAAAGCTGCTCGAACGTAGAAAGTAATCAACTTTAACTGCGAAGTCTCGCTGAAATCAAACCCTCGCAGTGGCAATTTGAGGAACGAAAATAAGATCAGTGCCAGGCACGACGATTAGTTGGATGTTTGTCGTTAAATAGACGAACCAAAGAGACTGGGATTTGTAGAATGAGAAAATCGTGTTAATCTAGAATCAAATTTGTGTTCTTAATGTAACTAAGTGACTTATGCAAAAAGAAATGTTACTAGAGCAGATATATATTATGAAAATACTATAGTTTTTATTTTAGAATAATCATCGCATGAAATTGAAAATATTTTCATTATTCTGGTGAATGCAAATTGATACAAAATCGCCTACGTATGTAAGAACAGCTTCGGACTTAAGCCGGATGATGATTATTAGCCAACAAGGGGTGGTTAGATGCGGTGAAGTATGCGATACGGTGATGAGGAATAGCAGAAACAACATAGCAATGGGAATCACACGACTGATGTGAAGATTCTGAGACAAGTGAGTGACAAGTTGTGTACTCGTACATTAGAGCTCCTGTGTCAATCGCAAATTTATATTATACAATAACATCTTCACTTTCACCTCGACTTTGCCACGAAGCTCCTTCCTTCGGCCTTCGCCATTTGAAATTCCTTTTAGGTCTGTACAACGAGTAATTACCAACACATTTGTATGCCAAAATTCTTCTTCGGTAAAATGCCTTACTTTCGCTCGAGGCCTAAAGACATTACTATCCCGATGAAGTCCAAAAGGATCTGTTATCTTCATCCATATTGCTTTATCCACACTTGCTAATGTGCAAAATAACCGACTACTCCTAAGATTTGCCATATTTTGGGTTATAGCGCTAACGCTTAAATTATTAGACTGCAAAGCAATTTCAGCTGGTTTCTGAACAAAATAGTCTCCCTTATTCCAGTGATAAGCTTCTGTCTCGTAGAGCAAGTACACACTGTTTGATACTTTCATAATGACGGCAATTTCCAAGTTTCTGTTTGAAGAAAATGTATCATCATGGATCAAGGAAGACCCGTCTCCCAGGCGGGAAAGTACTTTTGAATCACTATGCATATTTTGGGGCGTTTCACAGAGATTAGTTTGTTAGCCTTCAATCAGCCTACAATTGAAAATTTTCTAATAAACCTATCGTTATTTTTCTCAAAAAATTTTTATTTTCTTCCTAATTATTTTAAGGTACTAAGGTACTTTCCTAATTATTTCTAACCCGCTTACTACAATAATTTTTCATTTCGTATTTTCCAAAAAGCACTTCTCTAAACTGCATCTGTTCAGAACTCAGAACAATTGAAGCCTGATACTAAAATGATCTTTTAACAGTTTTCTCATAATATAGTACTATTAAATCAATATAACGAATGAGAATACAAATGAACGTAGGAATGAAAAGCTACACATGCGGCTAAGTTTGTTGAGAATTTTAACATTTTGCTGCAGGTTAAAAAGGTCGAAGTAAATAAGTGGTTTCTGAAGGCGACGTGAAAATAGTGTACTCCTACCCAAAGAAAAGGTAAATTTTCTTATAAGATTGTTTGTTATAAGAAGGTGACATTACGAAAAACATACGACGCGATGGAACAAATAACAGATTTGATTATCTGCAGTATATTAGCTTAATAACGTTTATAATTATAGTATGTGATGGGTGAAAATGTTTTTCGAAGAGTCTACTACAGTATATCGACGAAGAGATCACATTTTCTTCATTTTTAACGAAAATTAAGTTACGACTTACAGGATAAAATACTATTATTTTAAGAATTCTCCTTGTATTTTCAAGAATGATATGAGGATCCTAGGTAGTTGAAGATTGAGCAAAATAAACAAACATTAGTCACATTCGATTCGTAATTTACACGAGCTATGAAAGAAGACGTTTCTAAAAACGCATAGTGCATGTGAGAGGGTAGGCTTCCGCGGCCGGAGTCCGAATGTTCTTGGCTGTCCGTGAGACGCCGCGCTCAATGCACAGGTGTCGACGTTTCGGCCGCCATTCTGCGACCTTCCTCCTTCATTAGCCCGAGCATTACACCCTGAGGAAGGTCGCAGAATGGCGGCCGAAACATCGGCACTTGTGCCTTGGACGCGGCGTCTCCCGGACAGACAAGAAAATGTGCATGTGTCTGTAAGGGAACTGTTAAGGTGGTGTAGAAAACAGCATGTGTAGAAAAGTGTTGGTCGCGAGGAATGCTTTTCGGCATAGACACGGAATAACTATCAATATTGATGACTGCTGATGACATGAAATTTCATACAATTATGTACCTATAATTACATTTTATTTATCTTCGTAATTTTTATTATCCTCAGTTTATAGACAATCAATTACAAGTACAAAACAATACAGGAATTGTCCATAAAAATAATTGTAAAACAGTTCAGCAGCGTACTTTATTTTTGAAGTACAAATTCTCATGCCTCCAATTTCTTTAATATTAAAATTGAAAGATTAAGCTGTCTGGAGGAGAATTCTAGCGGCCGGCTGCTCTGATCGGTAGTTTTCCGTGGTTTCTCCGATCAACACCAGGCGAATCCCGGAGCAGTACCCTACCAAACGGGCCACGGACCGCGCGCGATCTTTTATTCCTCTTCCTTGTCCTATCCTCTCCCCTTACACACACACGTACACTAACATGCTCTACACTACCACATATTCCGGGAGACCGGTCGGGAGCTTAGAGCTTGTCCCGGCTGGGGCGGTGCCCCGCCGGTGGGAGAGTTCTGGTTAGGGGGAAACCCTACTAGCCGACGGTAAGTCTGCGCCGGATCTCGCCATCCAGCGAGAGAAGATCACCGCCATCTCCCGAGAAAAAAACATGCACTACACTCACGGGACTAATGACCGAAGCAGTTGACGCGCCCGGAAACACGAAAAAATCAATCAATCAATCATGTTCAGCATCCCTTAAGATACGGCAATGTGCGGAGAGCTGAGTTTTGTGTAACACAAAGGATATTATAAATTTACAGCGTCTTTACTATGTCATTTACTTAGAGAAATTGTACGATATTTGCAAGCAACAAATTGGGATGTAACGTTTTTAATTAATACCGCAAAGAGGACATAAGATGACCCTAAGGGAAGAAAACTGAAATTTTCTTGGGTTGGTGACAGATGTCAAATATTGCTTTGATTTCCGCGTGAGTTTCTTTCCTTCAACAGCTGTCGGCAGGAGAGGAGCGTTCGGGGAGGGAGGGACGCGTCCCCGGGTCGACGCCCGAGGGCCCGCCACTCCCACGCAGCCTCCGCTCGGAACCCGATCCGCACCGCCCGCCACGACGCCCACACACGCCCATCCATTCGCCCACCGCCCAACCACAGCCACCCATTCACCCCCCCCCACACACACACACACACGCACGCCCACTACCCGTACACCTGCTCACCCACTCCCTCACCCCCCCACACACACGACCGCTCACCACCATCATTCAATCACCGCCATCCGCCACACGACGCCCACCCACCCACCCACCCATTCACACTTACTGTCCAACCACCCGTCAATTATCACATTCACCCATTCACTCTCCACAAACAGACACACACGCGATTCACCCAACCACCCAATCACCGCTATCAGCCACACGCCCGCCCGCCCCTCCACCATCCATACACCGACCCACGCACTGGACCACACCTGCCCCACCCGCCCAAATTCGCCAACCGCCCTCACCCGCCCGTCGGCCCACCCACCCGTACTGAATCAATGAGCCTGACAGAGCAGTCTGCAGCGTAGTTGTAGTTGGTGTTGGTGTTGCTGTTGGGAAACATCGGTAGGGAAAGGAAGAGCCCAGTGTGGTTGAAAGACGTCGTCTTTATGGATATCCTTTCACATAGCGCTCTTAAAAAAAAGCAAGTTAAATGCGTAGACAGTTCACTGTCATAAACTTGGAATGAAACGATTTCTGTGCAGGGAGCGAATTTTTATGTGTCAAATGCACAAATATGTACACGATACAGCAGGGCAAGTGTCATTTTCTAATTTAGATGATATAAAATAAAACATGTAAATAACATAAAATATTTTCTGTTGTAACATATATTCGCAGACCTGTGTTATTTCTCAGAATCGCATACTTTAATATTACATCATTATCACAGTGTAACATTTCTGGAGCAGATGTGTTCCCATTCAGATAAATTTATTGTAATAAAATGAAATCTAAGGATGGAAACACAATACATTGTACACGCAGGTAGGGATTTAGGCTGCATACTTTTAGGTTTGCAGCCTAAATCTATTAGAATTCAGTTATTTGCTTTGAATAATCACCTCTAGAGAACGGAATGCAAATCAATTTTGTTCCCTGTTTGTAATATCTGTTAATTACTTTATTGAAGAAATAAAATATCTTCACGCTATTGGTTAGTTGAGATAAATCCTATGATAATCAAAATTGTTTTTGTTGAAAATATAATTCTTCTTCTCTGAAACGGATTGAATAGTGCGCACTTGCTACAAAGTTCTGAGAAACATTATAATACTTTAGAAACAATGAATGTAAACTCGAAAACGCCGGTAGCGGTAGCTCAGTGCATCAACAGATGTCACTGCAGCGCCTCTGACCGGGAGTTCCTAGGTTCGAGTCCTGACGGTGGCAGGATTTTCGACACTAGGTTTTCAGCTAGGTCGAATTCAGTCGCTGTATGGAGGAGAATTCTAGCGGCCGGCTGCTCTGATCGGTAGATTTCCGTGGTTTCTCCGATCAACACCAGGTGAAAGCCGGAGAAGTACCCTACCAAACGGGCCACGGACCGCGCGCAATCTTTCCTTCCTGTTCCTGGCCCCATCCTACACACTTGCACTAACATGCACTATCCAGCAGACGGGTCGGGAGCTTAGAGCTTGTCCCGGCTGGGGTGGTGCCCCGCTAGTGGGAGAGTCCTGGTTTGGGGAACCCCACTAGTTGACGGTAGGTCGGCGCCGGATCTCCCCATCCAGCGGAGGAAGATCACCGCCATCTCCCGAGAAAAATAACATGCACTATACTAACGGAACTAATGAAAAAAGCAGTTCACGCGCCCGAAAACACGGAAAAATCAATCAATCAACTGAATAATATTGGTTTGAATGCAAGAACCATTCTGTAGTATCGTTTTGATGTAAAAATTTGTTGCGGGTATATTACTAAGTTGCTCAGTTGTTGAGAATAGTTGTTGAGTTGTTGAGAGTTACTAAGAGCAATCCTCCATAAGGAGGGGCCGTTGCCACATGTTTCATTGTATAATGCATTTCCTTATTGTATAAATCAGATCACTCATTAGTATTCCGAAAAATACAAATTTATCCGTGAGCTACAGAATCCAGATTTTATCGAAAAGTCGTTTTTGAAACTTAAGGAAAGAAAATCGAGTCATGGGTTTGGTTAAAACTGAACACGAAAGAAGGCTAACGATTAAACTTTACTGAAAAGAATTGACCTGTGTAATGAAAGAAAGTAATTTCGTTAAGATGATTATCGTATTTAGGTCATGTAACCTGATTTGTTAATTGTACATTGCTTACTGCAAACACGTAAACACGTACGTGCCTCGCATTTGTTTCTTGTACACGTAGAATACTAAGTTGATAACGCTTATCGCAGTCTCGAGAGTAAACATAAAAGTGAACTTACTAAATGCAAGGAGACTTTGATACAAAATTCGTAATGAAACCTCGAACAGTAGTTGCCTTCTTACACGCAATGTTACCAAGTCGAATTTCCACCAGCCAAGAGAGATGTATCCTAGCAGAAATTTCTTCTTCTGAGTTTCTTCCAGAACTTTACGCTCCGACACCATAATCAGTAAACTTGGGATTGAAAGAATTGAACTGAAAATTTGTTACCTAGAAATGACCGCAATGCAAAATGTACCGTTAGTAGACGCAACGTAGTATATGTCAGATACCACAGACCTTTTTGTCTACCGAAATTTTTTATTTGTTTAACCCTCCATTGACCAAGAGAGGGTCATGTTGTGTCCACACATGTTTAAAACTCTCATAAAAATTGAAGAAATGTGATTCAAACAGATAGATTTTTATTTTGTGTCAGAAATATAATGTATTTTATAGATCCATAAACACTATCAAGTTAGTAACTGTCAATAAAATTATAAAGTCAGACACATGAGGTAAACACTAAATGATCCTCCCTTTGTCTAACATATAACCAAGGTTTTCATAGGAAAAAGAATTATTACTCTCAATGAGGCTATTTTTTCAAATCAAATTTATTTTCCATTGTTGTAGAAGGTAAAATATTTTATATAGTTCTTTTAGTATTGATCAGTGTTTCCTTATCGTAGGAAGCCGTAGCTAAACGAGTAAATAATATCAGAATGTGAATCATAAAGTGAATTAGATCATGATTTTGAAGAGAATTATGAGAAAAATGGCATATGTAATTAGAGTGCAAGTGAAAATGAAGATGTGTATTAAAATATTTATGCAAATAAAACCTGTAACATAATAGTGGTGGTGGACATTTTTATACCTCCCTTGGTACAGCGCGTTATGGAAAACAGGTCGCTCCGTGCAGGGTTAAATAAAAAATCTCTTAACCACTGACACCAGAAAAAAACATGTAACTAGCATAGACAACGGTCTCTAACCATTCGTACTGATGTCGAACATGGAGTATGTTATGGAGTTCGTTATGCTAGTCTGCCATCGTCAGTCGTAGTCATTGACTTTTATCCCTTCGGACAGATGCTTGATGCTGTTAGATCCCCGGGGTTCTGAGGTAGTCACCCGTTCAGGTACCCGCGGTGTCTCGATTTGCTTGACAGATAGCAATTACACACGTTACAGCGTTAAGGACAAGTTTCAGCTTGTGAAGAGTTTACCATTAAAACTATTGCTGAAATTCATGTCACAGGATTACTCACATATGATCGGCTTAGGTAGTTCAGGGCAGATTTATTCCACTATGGGGCCTCTGACTAGAAGAGATAGAAGTTCGATTCTCGACGGTTAGTTTTCGACACCAGTTAGGTCGAGAAGTACGAGAATTCTAGCGGCCGGCTGCTCTGATCGGCATTTTTTCCGTGGTTTCTCCGTTCAACACAAGGCGAATACCCGGGCAGTACCCTAACAAACGGGTCACGGACCGCGCGCGATCTTTTCTTCCTCTTCCTTGTCCTATCCTCATCCCTTTCTTACACACACTCTTACATGCGCCACATTGACGGAAGGCCAGCTGGGAGCTTAGAGTCTGTCCCGGCTGCGGCGATGCTCGCGCAAGCTGAAGTGTAGGTCGGCGGTAGAATTCTGGCGGTCACGAGCTCTGATCGGTAGCCTTCCATTGTTTTTACAATGAATGCCAAGTAAATGCCCGAGCAGCATCTTAACAAATGGACCACGGACGGCGCGCTATCTTTTGTTCCTCATTCTTGCTCCCTCTTCTCCTCTTACAAACACACACACACACACACACACACACACACACACTTATGTGCACTGTACCATGTGGGGAGACCAGTCGGTGGCTTAGAGCTTGTCCTGACTGGGGCGGCATCCTCCTTTGGAGAGATACATGGAGAAGAAATCTCCCAGTCGACGTGTAGGTCGGTGCCAGATCTCTTCCTGAGCGGCGAGGAGACCCCTCTTCCGGAATATAACACTACAAGTATTTATCTTCCGGACAAATAGCTTTACAAGTTGATGAGACCGAACACACTAATTAATCACTTTAGGAGAGGATATTTATGCTCTAAAGGAACTTCAAGTGTGGTTTTAAAATATACATTTATGACTTAACAGTTCTTAAATGCACTTTAATATGCAATTAAAATTAAAAATATAATATTTCCTGTATAAACCTTTCTTGATAAAATTCAGGAGAAGCATACATGGAATGAAAATATATATTTTTGTGCAAACATAATATAATTTGCCTTATTTGGGGGACAAACAATTGAAGTAAATATTCATCTAGTGTGTCTTGTTGCATTTCTTCTGCCTGGTTTAAAAAATATGATGTCAAGAATCTACATTTGCACAAGTATTTTATCATCTATAGAAAAGAAGAAAAATAAACTCAATCAGTAACGAGGTCTTTCAAATACAAATATTCCATAAAAAGATGAAATGTTTTATAAATAAGTATATCTATTTTAATTCAATATGCAAAATATGCACTCATAATTAAACAAATATTCAGCAGCAGGAAAAATCGGCCAAATATGCATTAACATATTATTCTACATACTATCCAATTCTAACAAAATGTAAAGAAATTTCACTTAGCTTCGCACTGAAGCAACGGGTAAAAATAAGCAATATCACAGAAATCCGCCCGTTAATCATCAATCTTACAGAAGTAACCACGAAAATATCTCTAAAATATCACTTTTATGCGTTTTGTTTTCTTGATCAATGTTGCCATCTTATGCGTTGCAACTGAATGATAGGAATTAAGAAATTAATTGAGCTGGAAAAGAACCTTCATAAAAGTTTCACAAATAAATGGAATTGCGTTTACACGTTCGCAGTGATAAAAATATTGCTATGAAAGCAATACTTTTTTAAAATTTATTTATTTTAAATCGCTATGCAACTTCATGGTTATAAGCGATCAAAACATGTTTTGCAATTATACATTATATGTCAGTATAGACATTTAATTATAAAACAGATTTGATGACGTTGTCTTTTCACAAGTCAAAACATTCACAATCAGACATTTATAACAAGCATGTTAATTAAAGCAATCCTTGTTTCGTAGGCATAATGCGATTAATTAGGTCAGCTACATTATTCTTTAAACAAATTCTTGAATTTGACTAATATTTTCTAAAAATAATCGACAGAATTGACGAAAGAGGGAAATTTCCCGAAAAGATATTGAGATGATTCGAAAATTACAAAATTGTCTGTCAATAAAAGTTTGATAACCGTTAACTTTTATTACTTACAATTCGTTAAATATGTTCTAATGTTATTTAAAAGGTTGGATGGAAACGAGGACGGATTTATCACTTGAAATGTTACTTTTCGGAAAATATCTTCTCTTGTTGTCGAACATACTTCTGTTGACCCACCCTTTCTTTTTTGTTTCAGCCTTAGGGGTTGGCAGACCTCTGCCCTCTGCCGCATGGGCCTTTCGCACAGGGATTTACACGCGACGTGGAATTAATCTAATATAAACCTTTGCGCTCTCCCTCTACGGCGCCAAATCGCTAACGACATTTTCCGCGACCCACGAATTTATGAAAAGCAATCTCGCGCACGTACCGTTTCGTCGGCGTATTGATTCTCGAAATTGCTCCATCTCTATTAAATTTGTAATCACGACAGGGGGCACCGTAGATAGTAATTAGATTGCGTTTTTCCCGTCGTAAATAGTACGCGATAGCCCCGCGGCCCGCTATCGCCGACCTTATGCAAATGTGCGTGACTTAATTTCCGCTATCTCGTGGCGCCGGGCGCTCCAACTGGGGAGATCTCGTGTTGGATACCGCGGCGCGGCGGCGGCGGCGACTGCGGGGGCTATCGCTGCGGCTGTTGCCTTCGCCGCCGCCGCCGCCGGCGGCGGCGGCGCCTTCGGGAGAGAGGTCCCCGGAGCCTGCAGCTCAGGAGAGGAGAAACGAACCGCCTGGCTGGACGGTCGCCGACAGCAGTGGAGATCGAACTGATTCTGCTCTCAGTTCGTTGATGCTGTGAAGTTTTGGATGAAATTGGAGATCAGTCGTATCATCTATGGCGACAGTTTGAGTCCTTTATTATTTTGCACTGCAACGAACCCACTGAACACACTGTTAGACAAGAATGAGTCGGAATTCCAATTACAAGGCACTGAAAAAATGTAAAGGGACAAAATTTGCATTGATGAGTCCAAACTACATTGATGTTCAGAAGGAGAATCGAAGCTGTTATTAGAAATGAATGAACAATTCTTTAGTGATCTAGGAATGCCAATTGGGACTCACAAATTTAAGCTCCAAAGAATAAGAAAGAGAAGCTCACAAGTGACTAAATGAGGCTCCACCATGCCACAACACACTACGTTCACGACTTACACGGGATTGGAATTCACAGCCTGGATGCATCGCGCACTTAGGCGCAATAAACATGCGCGAGCGGAGACTCGAACCCTTGACCATCTCGACCCTTCAAGCCGAGACGGCCAAGGGGCACAATTTCAGCAACCCAGCTCGGCTGATTTAAAAGAGTGCAAATGACTGACTTTAAATATCAGCGTTTGCATTGAGACCTGCGATACCGCACTTCCTTTATTAACTCAAATTGTTAATATCTCCACCTCATTGTTTTGTTATTATTCACCATTGATTTGTCCCTTTGCAACGTTCATTGATCACTTTCTAGCCATTTATTTAATAAAACATATATTTTATAGATTTGTTTGGCTTCCTTATGAAGGTCCTAAACGACCCGTCACAGTACGTTGCATTACAAATTTAGGTTAAATTAAACTACACCTGATGAATCAAGGCGTTTGGATTTATAAGATGCCAGAAAGGCAGTATAGTGATTCATGGCGTTTCACCGGTGGAGGTGCATTGATACCATCCCAGTGCCCCGCTGATGGAAGATACCTGGTTGGGGAAAGTCCCAAGTCGACGTAGGTCGGTGTCGTATCTCGCCAGGCAACGGTGGAAGATCACAACCGCCACCATCACCTGCGCTTAATTATTACGATTACGGGACTAATAACCTTAACAGTTTACGCGCTCGTAATCGCTAATCATTCAGTTAAACGAAAACCATACGTAGGATTATGGCACTGGTAGCCCGTAGCCCCATCTCGGGGCTTTTAATGTTGTACTGAGTGTGGGGGTCAGTTCCTCTACTACTATTGTACGTACATATACTCCATTTATCTGTAGTTAGTCTGTTCTTTTAAAATAATTTAATGTTTGCATATTAAACGTTTATACCACTCACTTTGAAAATACCGACGGGATAATACTACCTTCTTGACAATACCTAAACTATCTCAGACAACGTTTTTGTTCAGGTAATCAAGCTATAACTTGTTTTCTTTATATGAATGAGATAATCAAACATTTATTAGGTTAGAATAATTGCCCAATTGAAGAGGATGACGTTACCAAATTGCACTGTTTTTCTTCGCATTACTCTAACATCTTACGTCCGCATACAAAACATCATCTTCCTCTTCAGCAAAGATGACTTGGTCGTCTGCATAATTAAGAGAATATACCATGGAATCGTCAATTTTTACACTCAGATTGCAACATTTTCTCCTCCAATTTTTCAAAGCTTCATTTAAATATAATTTAAACAGAGTAGGAGCTATGCAACACCCTTGCCGTAAACCTTTATTTACAAAAAATGGTCAGAAAGGTTTCTTTCAATTTTAATTTGACTTACATTACTGCTGTGTAGGTCTTTAACAGCTTTCAATACGTACATCTTAACATCTTGTTCCTGCATTACCATCCAGAGTTTATTTAATGGAACTGTGTCATAGTCTTTTCTTTATCTATAAATACCAGGTGTGTTTCTAAATTATGGGCAAGCCGTTTGTCAGTCACTAGTCTGATACTAAAAATATTATCAGTACGTGAGCGTCCAGCTCTGTTTTTCCACATCTCTAAGCTCCATTTCAAGTCGAAATTTTAGTATTTTTCCATACAGCCGACCAATACTACAGAGCACAGTTATGCCTCTATAATTCCCACATTGTTTTCTGTCACTTTTTTTGTATATGTTCGATATATTACCTGTTCTAAAATCTTCTGGCAGGGTCTCACCTTCCATACATCTATTGTACAGTTGGCAGATTATTTCAAGAAGTAGACTAGGGCCGTTTTTTAACAGCTCCATTCACACTGCACCAGGGCCTGGAGACTTTCCGTTTTTAAATATTCTAAGAGCCTTTCCAATCTCATTTACTGTAATGTCATCTATGTCATTCTCACTATCTCCCATAATATTGTAAACATTGATGAATTCTTTTCTATTTTCTTTCATCAACTCTTGATAATATTGTTTCCATTGAACTAGGCTTATAAGTTGTAAGACTGTGTCTCAGTTGTAAGACTGTGTCTCACTGTGTCTCATTTGTTCTTAGATTTTTTAATAAGTTTCCAAGACTCTCTTGCTTTGGTACTGCCAATGCATTGGTCAATTTCTTCACATTTATTTTCCCAAGCACCATTCTTAGCTTTTATAATTTCCTTTTTTGTTTCCCTACTTATTTGAGTGTACATCTTTTTGTCATCATCTTGAGTATTCAGCCATTTTCTATAAGCATTTTCTTTCTCTCTTACTCCCTTTTCTACAGAACTATTGCACCAAATATCACTTATTTTCCCTTTATCACTTTCTGCTTCTCCAAGGCTCTCATAAGCAGCTTCATGGATTGCTCTTACTACTCCATTGTAGGGAGATTAGGTACTTGTGTTAACAATATTTGACAGCTTTCCACTAAGTCTCATTTTATATAGGAAATTTATTGATGGTCAGTTAGAAGATGAAGTTTATCTTTCGAGATTTGTATGCTGAAAGGTGTGTAATGAACATCAGTTTGTTGGGTTTTATTCACAAATGGAAGATATAATTTTGACCTCAGCAGATAGTGGTTTGAGTTGCATTCGGCACCCCTGTATACTCTGATGTCTTCCACTTTGGCTATGTTATTATGTTTGCCAAGTACGTAATCTATTCTTGTTCCTCTAATCCATGTAAATTTGTGAATATCCTTATGTTTAAACAACCCATTCCAGATTTTTAAACCATTTTGCATACACAGTTCTATCAGCCTTTTACCATTGTCATTCCCAGTTTCCTCGCCATACCTTCCCACCACATCATTTTGGACTTGCCTTCCTACTCTACCAGTAAAATTCCTAAGTAAAAATACATCTAAGACATTCGTCATGTTTCGTTCATAAAAAAATACATCTAAGACATTCGTCAATTGATTAAAAAATGCAATCTTCTCTATTTCAGGAGCATCGTCATTTGGGGCATATAGACCAATAAAAACCATCTCTATTCCGTTTATTTTAAAATCTAATGTTAAAATATTCTCATTGACGCATGTCCAGCTCTTAATACTATTTTTATATTTTTTTATGTGTCGATGGAGACTCCTCTCTTTGCTCTAATTTCTTTGTTCGCCCCACAAAATATATGAATGTAGTCTTTAACTTCCTCTATCCCTAGGCCCTTTTTTCGTTTTTGACAAGACAGCAATTTCCACATTCCATCTATTTAGTTTCTCAAAGACTTTTACACTTTATAGGTTAAGACCCCGTACATTCCATGTTCCTATATTCATAAAACGTTTCCGTTTGCATTGTCGTTTCCAGGACATTCCGGCTATATTTTTTCTGGGACATTTAGCAATCCAGCATTTTTGACAGGGGCAGGGATGTTGACCCTACGCCCTAACCCCCAACCTGGAGGACCGGAGATTTCTTCTTCGGGGTTACCTTCCCCTAGACAGGCTGGCTTCCCTCCCGTCTACAGAGTCCAGCCCACTCTTGCCTCAAGAGAAGGAAGGAATGAATTAAGGAGCAGGAAGGAAAGGTAAAGGAATGGGCATATGCCTGAATGGCCTGATAGGTCGTTGAGGGATACCTTCGTCTGACTCCTCCACCAGAGCCAATCCGGCTAGGAAGACCCTACAAGTAGCTATGCTACCGCCGGCATAGCCCCTGATTTCATTGGAGCACGCAAGCCTCAATTAATTTTTAAAAATTGTGAATATTTCACGCACTATTGCACAAAAACTACTACAATTTTCAAAAAAATGTACATGACTTTTATGAAAGAAATGTTTATGGACAACAAATTTCATTTGAAGGAAAAACTGTCTTCAATTTTGTAGTTGTAGGAAGACGCCGAAAAAATTCAAACATTTGCAATTTTCGAAAATTTAGAGTTAACAGCGAAAATCGGTCCTATGCCACGTGTATTATGCCCAAGTGTATTTTACCCTATTCTTTCAAGAAATTTAAAGAAAAAATTGGAGCCGTTTTTGAGAAAATTTTGAAAATGTCCGGGGAGCTTCATGTAAAGTACCTCCAAATTTTAAAGAATGTATTTCAAAATCTCAAAGCTTCAACTATAGCCAGATGAACAGGGGTTTCTTCAATTTGGAAAAATTCCTGGTTTCGGCACTAGCAGTGTTCACGGACGGACGGAGACGGACAGAGGGACAGATAAACAGACGGACGGACGTTTCGCTTTCAGTTGGATTTTCAGCATCACGGACCCACAAAACTGGGATTCTGACTGCAACACGTGTTAGATGATTTTTTCTCTTAATTTAGCAACTTGATTGATCCACTTTCTTGTTTTCACGGCCCGACAATGAATTTTTTTCACGCAGCATTACAAAATTCGCCGTTTTTTGCGCAGCATTACATAACTTTCTCTGTACTACATATATTACTCCGTATGTAAGTACGTATTCGAGAAAGTAAAAATAGTTTCCAACAAAACTTTCAGCCATCTAATGAATGACTCTCTTTAGCAGATGCAGCCCGGAAAATTCGAATTTGCAACTTCAAAGGACAGAAAAGAATCCAGGAACATTTTCAAAAAACATTGTACGTAAATCTACTTAAAGATCTAATTTTGAAGAACAGATTTCATTATGCTAAACATCTTTATCATCAATTTTGTCTTTTTGCAATGTTATTTTTTGCAATTTTCGAAATTATAGAGTTTTCCGAAAATAGGTCCTGTGCCATTTTATAAGCGAACATTGCTGAGTTCTAGAAAAAATTAATAACTAATAATAACAAACCTTGATCCTGATTGATTGATTGTTAGTGATTCCGGGCGCATCAACTACTGAGGTCATTAGTCCCGTAAGTGTTCTGGATGTTTTTTCAACGGGACGTGGCAGTGATCTCCCCCCACTAGATGGAGAGATCTGGCGTCGACTTACCATCGACTAGCGGGGATTTTCCAGACCAGGTATCTCACCAGCTGGGCACCGCCCGAGCCAGGACAAGCTCTAAGTTCCCGACCGGGCTCCCGACATGTGTGGTAGTGTAATGCATGTTAGTGTAGGTGTGTGTGTAAAGGGTGAGAATAGGACAAGGAAGAGGAAGAAAAGATCGTGCGCGGTCAGTGACTCGCTCCTCAGCAGGGACCGAATACCGAAATAATAGCGGTAAAGGTATTTATACCGGTATAGAAATACCTTTACCTCTATTATACCTTTATTCAAAATACCTTTAAAAATACCGGTATAAGACGTCAAATACCGGTATTTTTAGAGGTATTTTACCTTTATCCGACGTCTATACCGGTAAAATACCTCTATTTAAAGGTATTATACCGGTATTCTCTCATCAAAATACCGGTATTTTCATAAGAAAATACCGGTATTTCAGTAGAATCATACAGGTATTTGGGGGAAATTCATTGTGATTTTTTCCGCTGAGATGGCTCAGAGGAAACAACTATTTACACGGCAGAGTTTCTGACCGGGAGGTCCTAGGGTTCGAGTCCCGAGGGTGGCGGATTTTCGACACATATTCTAGCTAGGTCGAGTTCTGCCGTTGACTGGGAAGTCGAGTTCTGTCGTCAGACGGAGGGACCAGCCAACGGTCTTTCGCAGACATCAACACGAGCTCGTTCGCTGACCTTGGACCTCACGTCCGGGCGCAGAGCTTGGCGACACGTGATAGAGTGTTGAAAATTTATCCGTATAAATCTTGCCCTTTCTAGTAGCGATAAAAAATGGAGAAACGTGTCTTCTTATCCATAAATGAGTCTTCCCACGCATACCAAACTTCCTTCTTGCACGACTGTGTTTATCACTAAATACGATTATTTGCTTAAATTTGATCGTATCACTAACATTCCCGAAAATATTTTTTTCAGTTGGCCCAGTTTCCTTATTCTGCACCATAATTAATAATTATAATTATATATTAATTAATTATATATAATTATTAATTATAACTAAAACAATATTAAAAATTGACATTGAATGCTAATAGACATTAACTATTCTTACGCGAGGAAACAGAAGCGTTATGTTTAATTCAAAATTAATGATTGAAGCATGTTTAATTTACATCCATGTATTATTTAAGAAATTTCATTAAGAAAAAATATTAATAGTACTATATAATATTAATTAATTTTAATAAATATTTTAAAATATTAATACTAATTAAATTTTAAATGTTTGTATTAAATTTGTGTAAATTAATTTATTATTTTGTTTGTTAATTTATAAATTTATTTAAATTAAATGTTAATTTTAATTAAAAAGTAAAAATGTTAATATTAATAAACTCTTTTTTATTAATTAATAATGTTAGTATATATTTCTTATTATTAAGGAAGAAACACTCTTCTCGAAGTGGGCTCCTCCAGATGCATTTTACAATGTAAGCTACCCGCGTAGAAGGGAACCCTTGCCCACATGCAATGTTAATAGCTAATAATAATAGTAATAATAATAATAATAATAATAATAATAATAATAATAATAATAATAATAATTAATTTACTTTTATTACAAATTTTCTCAATATTTGCAGTTAATGTCAAAATATATTAAACCCTTAATATAAACTAGGAAAATAACATTTTATTTTAGCCCTATTTATTAATGTATAATTAAGATTTAATTGTGAAATGAAGTAAAAGGAAATCACTTTGTAACAATAACAAAACTGGGCCTGAAAGCGTGAGCGTTCGTGATTATCTCAAGGTGTCAACGCTTCCTCAGTTCGCCGAAGGAGGGGTCGGGGAAGGAAGAACGCCTACGGCACGGCGCATACGTTGACAGCCTCTCCATGTGCGAAATACAAAGACAGGCTTAGGTCATCTCTCAGGTCAGATGGGAGATAGCTCGATAAAGGACACTAAGAAAAGGTTCTCTTCAATGGAATCAATAATTATTATTTCATATTACAACTCTTCCGAAGTTTAAATTAAGGGAGGTTTACAACGTATGCAAAACGTAAACGCCCGAACACAAAGCATTTACAATAATAAGAATAGAATTTAATACGGTTGTTTTATATATATATATATATATATATATATATATATATATATATATATATATATATATATACAAAATAATAATTTAAACAATAAATAACAATTATGAAATGATATTTGATTAATAAACATTTTGTGAGATATTATTAACTAAAGTAACCTATTTTTTCAACATGTATGGATGGTAAGCTATATTTCTTCATTGAAAATACCGGTATAATACCGGTATAACCTTTATGGACGTCCATACCGGTATAGACGTCCTATAGAGGTATTTTACCGGTATAAAAGAATAAAGGTATTTGAAAAAGGTATGGAAAAATACCGGTATTATACCGGTATTTTTACCGGTATTCAATACCTTTCGGTCCCTGCTCCTCAGGGCGCCGCTCCGGCATTCGCCTGGTGTTGATTGGAGAAGCCATGGAAAAGTACTGATCATAACAGCCAGCCGCTAGAATTCTCCTCCAGACAGCGACTAAATTCGACCTAGCTGACAAGCTAGTGTCAAAAATCCTGCCGCCATCGGGACTCGAACCTAGGACCTCCCGGTCAGAAACACTTCAGTGGCATGAGTTGATGCCTGAGTCACAGCTCCAGGCATCGTTTTCCTGTTTTTGAGATAATCTTATGTTTAAAATTGCATAAATTCTATTCACATTTATGTGAAAACTACTCTGATTTTTTGAAAAATTGTACTTGACTATTTAAAAATGACAAAACTAATGAAACATGTCTCCATCTTCAATATTGTATTTACAGGAAGGCACCGAAAACATTTTGACTGCATTTTTCGAAAATTCAGAGAGTTGAACGAAAATGAGACGTGCGCTATTTTTATATGAGTACAATTGAATCGAGCGTTCTTTATACATCCTAATTTCAATTGAAATGCACCTCTGCTTGTCTCCCGCGGCGTCAGTGAATCGGAAAATCCCCTCCCCGACAGGCCAGGGGTGGCCATGCCTTGGGGCCGAGCGCCTTCGCGGCTAATGAGATGCACCCAGAGCGCGTGCGGCCCCTCGCAGCACGCGCGCGGCGCGGCGCGGGGGCGGAGGAGGCGGAGGAGGCGGAGGAGGCGGAGGAGGCGGAGGAGGCGGAGGAGGCGGAGGAGGCGGAGGAGGCGGAGGAGGCGGAGGAGACGGGGAAGGCGGAGGAGGCGGAGGAGGCGGAGGAGGCGGAGGAGGCGGAGGAGGCTGAGGAGGCGGAGGAGGCGGAGGAGGCGGAGGAGGCGGAGGAGACGGGGAAGGCGGAGGAGGCGGAGGAGGCGGAGGAGACGGGGAAGGCGGAGGAGGCGGAGGAGGCGGAGGAGGCGGAGGAGACGGGGAAGGCGGAGGAGGCGGAGGAGGCGGAGGAGGCGGAGGAGGCGGAGGAGGCGGAGGAGGCGGAGGAGGCGGAGGAGGCGGAGGAGGCGGAGGAGGCGGAGGAGGCGGAGGAGGCGGAGGAGGGGAGGCGGAGGAGGCGGAGGAGGCGGAGGAGGCGGAGGAGGCGGAGGAGGCTGAGGAGGCGGAGGAGGCGGAGGAGGCGGAGGAGGCGGAGGAGACGGGGAAGGCGGAGGAGGCGGAGGAGGCGGAGGAGACGGGGAAGGCGGAGGAGGCGGAGGAGGCGGAGGAGGCGGAGGAGACGGGGAAGGCGGAGGAGGCGGAGGAGGCGGAGGAGGCGGAGGAGGCGGAGGAGGCGGAGGAGGCGGAGGAGGCGGAGGAGGCGGAGGAGGCGGAGGAGGCGGAGGAGGCGGAGGAGGCGGAGGAGGCGGAGGAGGCGGACGAGGCGGAGGAGGCGGAGGAGGCGGAGGAGGCGGAGGAGGCGGACGAGGCAGAGGAGGCGGAGGAGGCGGAGGAGGCGGAGGAGGCGGAGGAGGCGGAGGAGGCGGAGGAGGCGGAGGAGGCGGAGGAGGCGGAGAGGCAGAGGAGGCGGAGGAGGCGGAGGAGGCGGAGGAGGCGGAGGAGGCGGAGGAGGCGGAGGAGGCGGAGGAGGCGGAGGAGGCGGAGGAGGCGGAGGAGGCGGAGGAGGCGGAGGAGGCGGAGGAGGCGGAGGAGGCGGAGGAGGCGGAGGAGGCGGGGGAGGCGGAGGAGGCGGAGGAGGCGGAGGAGGAGGAGGAGGAGGCGGAGGAGGCGGAAAGCGCACCTGCAGGGGCGAGGCGCCCTCGTGGTCCTCTGCGCAGAGGTTGGCGCCGGCGAGCAGCAGGGCGCGGCTGGCCGCCTCGTGGCCGCGCGCCGCCGCCTCGTGCAGCGCAGTGCGGCCCAGCGCGCACCGCCCGTTGACGCGCGCGCCGCCGCGCAGCAGTGCCTCGCACGCCTCCGCGTGCCCGTGCGCCGCCGCCACGTGCAGCGCCGTGCGCCGCGTCCTGCGCTCCGCCTCGTTCGCCTGCGCAACACGCCGCACTTCTCACATTCGGCTCCTCACATTCGGCACATCCAAGACGGGTCCGCACATTCGGCATTCGCCGAGCAGCGAGCTAGTGCTCGCCCAATCCCAAACAGCTGATATGTTCGGCCAATGTTTGCTTCCTGTGATGTCCTAAAGACCGACACGCGGTGGGTAGGGCGAGCACCGGATGTTCGTCACTCGGCAAATAGCAAGCAACTCATTCACACCACTCGGGATCCGGCGAGCGTTTGTTAGCTGTTGCCCAAAGTGGCTATGTCATTCGTTTTAAGTTAGTTTTTAAGCTAGTTTGTTTAAGATTTAGCCCTCATTTCTGCTCCATAAGCGTAACTGCTGGAGCTTATGTACCCCCGACCATTTGAATAAATTCCCGCCTCACCAAGGTTATTGGCGAGGGGAAAATTGAAAAAATGTTCGCTGTTTGCCGAATAACGAATGTGTGGAGCCGTCTTAAAGCCCATTCACAATGCAAACATAAATATACTTGGGTTTTCGTAACGTGGCGCGTGAGGGACTTGTCTTCACGACGGAATATGGCACGGCTTTTCTCGTTTTTCTCGATAGTGCTGCCAGATGTCGCATGATCGCGAACGTATGAAGCAGTGCTGCTAATGAAGCGATATCTAGCGACGCGACCGAGAAAGACGCGAAAAGCCGTGCCATATTCCGTCTTGAAGACAATCCTCTCACATGCCACGTCACGAAAACCCAAGTATAAGCATAAGGCAAAGACATAAACTTTAACGTAAGTGAAAGACTGAAGTATTCACAATGTCCAACATAAACGTAAGCAAAATAAGATTTTTTATTGTCTGTAGGACATTCTAGTTTACTATTAGTTGGGCTGTGAGAATCGATTTCGTGATATCGGCTGTGTTAATGGCCCAAGGGTTCGATTTATATAATATTTTAATTTCAATAAAAATTAAAACTAAATGATATTACTTTAAATAGTGCGAACTAAACAGTACTATGAATACTACAACAAAACTAAATTACAAAAAGATCTTATGCTACAAAAAGCAGAAACCCGCTGAAAATCAACCATGCAATCTGTAAAACCATTCCTTTGTTCGATCTATCGATTTTGATCCTATTTTCATACTCGATTTTGTGGTATCGTACTGTGATTGGTTCATTTCTGATTTCTTACTTAAGCATAAGCACAGAAGCTTGTGAGCTTTAAAGTTAACGTCTTGCGTATTATGATTATGAGAACGCATAGTGAATGGGTCCGCTTATAGACATAGTCCTAACTTCTATGTTAACATCACGCTTGTGTTTATGTTTGCATTGTAAATGAGCTTTTAAGGGCGGCAAAAAAAAAAAATCGATGTTTTTAAAACATCGATATTTTCGAGCAGAAACACCGGTATTATAACATCCATGTTTTGCTTTCAATGTTTTCTTCAGATCGATGTATTTGTTCAGAAACATCGATGTTTTCAAAAACAATTTATCATAATATAAATAAAATTTCCCTTATCTATTTTTTGTGCACTGCACGTAATCAACAGCCACTAGCAACTTATTAGGCCTCATTCACAATGCAGACTTAAACGTAACGTAAGCCGTAAACTTATGCAGTAAACTTTTCACGTAGAAACGATCATTCACAATAGCAAACGTAAGCTGGAACGTAGGTTTTGCCTGAACCAATCAGAATTCAACATATTGATCGATTCGTTTCTAGCATTTTTTCGACTCTCCTGTCGATTTCGCCTTTTGCATTTGCATTATCGAAGGTCACAATTTTGTTTGCCATTTCGAACCAACACTTCGCAACTCGTACCAAAACTCCACAAACTTCTCTGCTCTACCTTTCGACTATACACAACAATACACACGCATAAACAAGAATCGATCTGGAGTCGACCTTCCTTCTCGCGGATTTCGTTGTGCATTTGTTTTTTTCATGCTGCTCTCTGATTGGTCTTCAGTAGAATTTCGACGTAAACTTAAACGTAGAAGCTTGGAGCTTGCGAGCTCTTAAGTTTACGTCTTACGTCTACGTTTACGTCAAGGCATTGTGAATGATCTCGCTTTATAACCCATTTCTAGGTTTTGCGGCTACGTTACGGTTACGTTTAAGTTTGCATTGTGAATGAGGCCTTACTGTTGTCGATCCCCAGATGGCACGAGACCGTTTGCTATCGCAACCTTTCTCCAGTGTTATTGCTTTTTTTAAAATTATTTTTTACGTGGTAATATCGATAAACTGCATTTTGAACTTTCACTACATAGAACATTAATTAGAAAATTAAGATGACAATCAATTTTAAGGAAGAATATACATTAAACTGATATTCATGTGTTATGTATCATATTAGAATCAGGACATTGTACTTCGAAATGTTCCATCAAATTTAAATCATCGACATTTTAAACATGGATGTCTTTTGTCAATATTTTCATCGACATCAAAAACATTTTGATTTATCAAAGTATCGATGTTTAGCTAAAATTTGCCATCACTAGCCGTGCTTCACCCGTCCCCCCGATCAATGAAGGAATTGAGCTTTTGCGATTTTTGAAAAATCAGGGATTTCAAAGAAAATGAGACCTGAGCTGAAATGCAGTCTATGATACGATTCGTTGATTCGCGCGGTCGCGTACGATTCGTTTGCGCGCTAGTATACTGGGGGAAAACTTACAGTGTAAGCAGGAGGCTTTCCTATTTTAAAAAAAAAAAAAAGCCATATTGTTTTTAAGGTTCGTCTTCACCCGCTGAAGATCGATCAAGAAGGTTTTTTTTATGGTGTTCAATGTTCTTGCGCTACCGCTCAAGAATGAGCATCAGTTAAATGCAAAACCCAATCCACCTGGACTTCGTTGTTGCAGGGCGTTGCCGTGTGACGCGGAGTGAGCTCGAGGGAGCGGGAGTCAGGAGAGAAAAGGAAAGAGTGGAGTGAGAGAGGAGAGAGGGAGAAACAAGAGAGAGAGCTGGGAGAAGAGAGAGAGGGGGAAAAGGGAGAGAGCGGATAGAAGAGAGGGGAAAAGAGAGAAGGGAAATGAGAGGGAAAAGACAAAAGGGAAAAGAGAGAGAGAGGGGGGAAGAGAGAATGAGAGAGAGAGGGAAACGAGAGAAAAGGAAAACGCGAGAGAGAGAAAACGCGCGCGAGAGAAAATAAGAGAGAGAAGAGAGAAAAGAGAGAGAGAGAGAGAGAAGGAAAAGAGAGGGAGGAAAAGGCAGAGAAATGGAAAGAGATAGAATGAAAGAGAAAGAGATGGAGAAAAGAGAGAGGGGGAAGAGAGAGGGAAAAGAGAGAGAAAGAGGAGGGAAAAGAGAAAGAAGGAGAAAAGAGAGAGGGATACAGAGAGAATGATAGGAAAAAGAGACAGATAAAGAGAAGGAAAAGAGAAAGAGAGAGTTAGAGAAGGAAAAAAGAGGAGGATGAGAGAGAAAGAGATGGAAAGAGAGAGAGGGAAGAGAAAGAGAGTAGGTCAATGTCTGCTGGGTTCTGATAGTGCCCTATATGTTAGTAATATTTATCGTGAGACATCCTGTACAAATAATGCATAAATACGTACTTACATAATTACTTTGCATCACAAAGGGTATTTACGTCGTGTGTGTGTGTGTGCGTGCGTGTGCGTGCGTGCGTGTGTGTGCGTGCGTGTGCGTGTGTGTGTGTGTGTGTGTGTGTGTGTGTGTGTGTGTGTGTGTGTGTGTGTGTGTGTGTGTGTGTGTGTGTGTGTGTGTGTGGTCGCATCTGCGTAAGCCATTCTCTATCTGGCCTTCTGGGACTCTTTCTCGGCAATTCGTGGAAAACACCAGCCCCGGGAAAAGCCTGCGGTTTAGAGCGGACGCGCACTACTCTTAACGTTGGCTACTTTTCCTGGTAGAGGGAGCAGGCAAGTCATGCGTTGCTCATACCGTCTGCTCTCTTTCCTTGTTTTGAGACAGATAAAAAGAACCATTCTTCCGTAGAGAAAGCGAAATGAACACCGTGCAATTATCCGCTTGTGTCATATATGTAAGCATCAGTCACTGATTTAAGGAAGAGTCTAGTCAGCCAAAGCTCTTCAGGGGTTCTGGACATGTTTTGTAAATGCATAAAAGACATAACATTTTGATCAAAGTATGATAGTTGTACATTGAGGTACATAATGTAAAATGAAGTAAATATGCATAGGAGTAACATGGTTCATGACAACGAGAACAAATTGAATATTTTATCTAAGTAAATAAAATTGGAGTGCCAGTGATTTCAAAATAAAGTAACTATTTTTGTAATACCACATGGTTATTCACATAGCATAAAACCCACTCAATAGTTTTTACAATTTTTGTCTACCTGTCTGTGTGTTTGTCCGAGCGAAGTTCGGAAACAACTAAACAGATTTCGATGAAGTTTTCACTGAAACATAGAGAATTATGTCGGTTATAATTTGAGTTATTTTTTCAAATAATTGTTTTCTATTATATAAATAAGTAAGTTGTTAGTTTTTTATATAAATCTATCTTCCAACCTTTAGAAAACGTTTTACACGTGATCTTCAAAACGAGAAATAAGTTGTCTAAAGTGTTTTGTTTGTTATCTTCTTTTAGTTGGCAAAATTGATTTAAATATTTATGTTAAAATTATGTAATTATTAAAAAATAATATTGAATAATATCATACATATACTATGTAATACATATACTATGTAATATTGATACAATAATTATTTTCAATGTTACAAACATGTTTATTACTTAGCCAAAAATCTATGATCCCCCCAAATAATCGGAGGAAATACATAAAAATAAATTAAACATTTCTGAAAGACCATGCAATATTATACTACATGGTTTTGATTCATTCCACTAGCGCCTTTTCTCACTGAGTAATTACAGGTCAAAATTGTAACGATGTTTGTCGCGTCAGTAACAAAGCATCTGTCCACGGCTTCCCGAGCAACGATGATGGTGGCGAGAGTGATCGTAGCAAACACGGCAGGCGGGCAGATGCCGGGCTGGTCGAGGCATAGACTAAAGAGGTCTTTACTCTATGGTCTTTATTGTCTTTACTCTATGGTCGAGGCGACGCGGGTGAGACAGGAGGCGGGGAGGTGAAGAGGGATGAAGTGGACTCGGCGAATAGGACGGAGCAGTATGGGTTTGGACAGCGGGGGGGGGGAGAGTATGGTTGGCCAGGAAGGGGATACAGTATACATAAAATTCATTCCTTTCTCTGAGTTGCAGACGAAAGTGATAATTAAATACCCGGGTAATGAGAGGACTTCAGCTAGTGTGACTGTAGAACACTGGGTGGAATGACCAAGTACAATTTTGAAATATCTCCTCGCTTGTGTGCAAACTTAGTATTTTAATTAATTTTGTAAATTTCATGGGTCATATTATTTAGAATAGATTTGAATGAATTGTAATATTTACTTTGCTGTAGGAAGCCTCACATTCACTTTCTTTTTACATATGAGTAAACTTCGCATAATTTTGTGAGAAATAAAGGTAATTTAAAAAGATTTTTTAAATTTCTTTTTTCAAAAAAGGCTCGAGATTTTAATTTAATTTTTTTGCAAGTATAGTGCAAAATGCATTCTCGCCATTTTGATGTATTCCTTTGATTTTTCAAAAGTTTCGCAAAGGTATCTTTTAAAAATGTCTCTCACGTCGTTAATATTTACATAACGTGACTTTTTAAGTATATTGCATTTGTGGTTACAAATGCTTCAAATGATTTGTTATGAAGTTTCTCGGAAACTCCAAAGTTTTCTGTGAAAATGGACTCAAAATTGAGCATTTCCAGAAACGCTCAAATGCCATTTTCTTTAGAATAACACTTAATTTTTCAAGAAAAATGTCTATTGAGGACTAAGTTCTACAAATTTTTAATATTCTGTAAGTTATATTTCAATTCTATTATCAGGGGATCGAAAATTACAGGAAGAGGGTCAGGTAATACCAAAAAACTAGCCGAGACTAAAGATATTAGAAAACTAACTAGTTGAGAAAGTCTGTGCCATTTTGTAGCATCGTGTTCTTCTAATGTTAGTTTTTAATGAGTAGGGTTTATACATAAGTTATTTTTTATTTTCTTCTTTAATTTTTATTGATTTTAGACAAAAGACAAGGTAATCAGTTTGCTTTGCACTTTGTTAACAACAATGCGTTCAGTTATTGTTTATTTGACACGTGTTCTTGAATAAATGATGTTCTTAAAGGAAACTGTATTTTCCTTGAACCATATTATTTTCTTTCAATAGAATTTTTGAGTAACACCATGAGGTTCTCCGAGGTAGAAAGCCGACCTCAATTGAAAGAAAGGTTTTCAATCAGTCGATCCCGATTTGGGAATTGGAAAGAGGAAATTGCTGATCTTTACTTTCTCATATACGTAGTAAGATGAAAGAATTGAAATGTTGCAACAAGTCGATTTAAAGAATTTGGCTAATGTACACATTTTGGTGGTCTCTGCTACCAAACAGTGTTTTTTTATAATGTCAGTCTCTCCGTCCGACTGTGGACGAGCGCTGCAGTCGCAGTATCTTCTTCTAAATAGATATTCCCCGATCGTTCTTGCCGCTTCGGAGACCTTGCGATTTTAAACAGATCTTTTAATTGTTTGGGAAACTTTTCATGAAGATCGTAAGAGTTTTCAAAGATTTCTAAAAAGATGACACCATTTGTTTTCTACACATATTGTGCTTCAATCTGTGTATTTAGTATAAATATTTTTCAGCTCGAAAGTTGGATATTAAAAATGGTAAAGGTCCTATGTTTTCATTGTTTACTTTTCACTTTTAAACGTAATGTCATATATTAATTTATTAAGATTTTTATGATTACAAGAAGCTTTTATTAGATAAAGGGTTAACTTTTTTCATTGAAATACATGGTAAATATTTTATTACGTTAAGTATTATCGTCCCGTCATTGACCGGGTATAAATAAGATAGCAGCCTCAAAACCTTGAGAAACGTAGCTAATGTAGCTAGCACACTCTTGTTCATTAGTTCAATTATATTTCAAAGAATTAAAACTTTTGTGGGAGAAACAAAGAACTGTAATTTTTTGAATGTCGTAAATTTGAAAAGTATTTGCATAGTTTTCATTTTTAAAAGCATTTTCTCGTCAACCGTCGAACCGTACAGATCGCTACGCGCCGTGCAGTAGAGACAGGTTTTCATTTAGTCGGTTTGGTGAAGTTCGCTCGAAGTCCGTTTGGTGAGGTTCATTTAGTCGGTTCGGTGAAGTGTCCGACCTCTTCAGAACCAGTGTGATCCAAAGTGTATCAAATGCTTTGATACTCTCCTTGGGACTCCCTTTGGGACTCTCCGTTAAAATCAGATTCGCAGTCCTCCAACAGTGCAGGTCCCTTCCAACCGACGACAACTTTCATTAGCCACCGACGTAAAATATCCGGAAGTACATTCAGCCAGTCCAGGTAACTGACGCAAAGCGCAAAACTTTGACCTTCACTAAGAATATGAACCTGTTTACGTAAAATCACTTCGCACAGCTCACTCCGTCAGAGGAAACTTCTCCCAGCGAAGGCAACCTCCAAACGGGGGCCAGCACCATCGACCGCCGTGAAAAAAAAAAAAAAAAAAAAAAAAAAAAAAAAAAAAAAAAAAAAAACACTTAGTGAACTTACTCAAGCCATTGCGGCAATCTTAGCATCCAAATTGAAAGGAAATCAGTCAACGTAATATCAAACTCAACTGAAACCTTCAGATCAGGTATCCACTTTTTATTGTGCTTGCTAGGTTCTTCACGTGAGTTTGTGTGTTGACTTGTCGATGATTGCAGGAGCAGTGATCGATATTGGGAATGCAAGGAAATCGAGTGCCAGAATCTAATAAACAAAATTCGATTTCAGTCGTGATTGGTAGTGGTGATTGTGTTTCCGAACGGGACAGTGCGAAAGTTCCGCGGAGTTACCTATTATTATAGTTACTTATCGTTATCTCGTCTGATGTTACAAATACGCCATTTCACAGAAGAAATTGACAGCTTGAAATGTGTAGAGTGCTTTATCTTGTGTCTGTCTGAGCGAAACCTAATGTTTGGAGCCGAACACGACGCCCGTGGGTCGCAACGCTGACCTCCGGAAACTACGTTGACTAAGCAACGGTAGCGGTGCCCTCGTTGCTCTTACAATGTGGCAACTGATACGGCGGTTCCGAGAACGGAAGTTTATTTCTTGGTGAGGAAATGGGATTCTCTTTGGAAATATTCTGCATTATTCGATTCTGGTTTCACAAATTTCTACTGTTTTGGAATGATTCATAATATCTCAAAGGTTTTAAAACGTGTTTTAAAACATTTGCTGTTAGTACGTGATACCATTTTACATAATTGTGAAAAATCAAGTTAGAAAAAGTTATGCTGGGCTGAATTAGCTGAGGGCCAGCAATTCCACTGTATCTGATGTGACTCTGACCAGGGGTTGTAGTGTTTGAAGCCCATCGGTGGCATACTTTTCAACACTAGCTTAATTTAGCTAGGTCGAATTGAGTCGCTATTTGGAGGAGAATTCTTGAGGCCGGTTGCTCTGATCGGTAGTTTTCCATGATTTCTCCGATCATTTCCAGGGGAATGCTGAAGCAGTACCCTATCATTCGCATAGGGTATGCACGCGCGGACGGCCTCACGCGATCTTTCCTTCCTCTTCTATATTCCAATCTCTCTCTTTATTCACACATTCACATGCACTGCACTACCACAGTTGCCTGAAGACCAGTTGAGAACTAGAAATTTGTTTCGGCTGGGGCGGTGTCTCGATGGGGGAGATTCTTGGAGGAGGAAATCCTGTTCAAGCCAACGTGTAGGTCAGCGCCGGATCTCAAGACCCAGCGTTAGAGGAACACCTTCACCTCCCGGGATAAAACATGCACTACAAACAGGGTTGATGTGGAAACTGTCGGAAACATCAACAAACCAATCATTAAATCCTCAGAAGCCGGTGTTCCTCTCCCGCAAGGATGTGAAATTCAGCGTCGAAATATGTGTCGGCTTCAGGAGCATTCCCTCCCTCCAACCGGGAGTGGTAGCTCTGTGAATCAACTGATGTCACTGCAGCACCTCTGACCGGAAAGTCCTAGATTCGAGTCCTGACGGCGGCAGGATTTTCGACACTAGCTTTTCAGCTAGGTCGAATTCAGTCGCTGTCTAGAGGAGAATTCTAGCGGCCGGCTGTTCTGATCGGTAGTTTTCCGTGGTTTCTCCGATCAACACCAGGCGAATGCCAGAGCAGTACCCTACCAAACAGGCTACGGACCGCGCGCGATCTGTCCTTCCTCTTCCTTGTCCTATCCTCTCCCCTTACACACACTCACACTAACATGCACTACACTACCACATATTCCGGGAGACCGGTCGGGATCTTAGAGCTTGTCCCGGCTGGGGCGGTGTCCCCCTGGTGGGAGAGTCCTGGTTAGGGGGAAACCCCACTAGCCGACGGTACGTCGGCGCAGGATCTGGCCATCCAGCGGGGGATGATCACCCCCCTAGAAAAAACACGCACTACACTAACGGAACTAAAGACCAAAGCAGTTGACGCGCTCGGAAACCTAAAACCTCCCTCTAAATATACCAACCCTCCCTCTAAATATATCCCGATCAGTGGGAACAAACTTAAGACTCCGATTGTTTTCACCAGGTGTCTGGTACGTGAAAGAGTGTGCGTATTTAAGGCAAAAGGATGAGGAAGAAAAGATAATACGCGATCAGTGGCCCGTTTGGTAAAGTACTACTCTAGCATTCGCCTGGTACTAATCGGAAATCTACCATTCAGAAAACTCGACCACTACAATTATTTTCCAGGCAACGGCAGAATTCGACCTTGCTGGAATAGTATGGCTGGTGTCGAAAACCCACCACCCTCGAGACAAGGAACTTAGGACCTCCCAGTCGGAAACTGTGCAGTGGCAATAGTTGTATCTCTGAGCCTTCTCAGCGGTAAAATCACAATGATTCCCCCAAAAATATCCTCACCTTGAAGCCCAGCTGGAGCAACATGTGGACGGTGGCGTGGCTGCCGTGCTGCGCCGCCACGTGCAGGTAGGTCTGCCGGCGGTGCCTCTGCACGACGAGCGGGCCCAGGCGCTTGATGAGCAGGCGCGCCACGTGCGCCAGGTCCAGCTGCAGCGCCGCCGCCAGCAGCACGTGCGAGTGCTGCAGCAGGCGCGGCGCGTCGGCGGCGTCCGCGCCCCCGCGCAGCAGGCTCTCCGTCACGCGCAGGTGCGCCTGCGACGAGAGCCGCACGCTGCAACATCGCCACGCGGCCTCCCTTCAGCGCGCACGCCCGCACGGGGCTCGGGACACTGGTGCGACCGCAGCCACTCTGCAAGCCGGTCCGACCCATGCATTGAAGGGGAAGGTCACCGACAGGGTAAACTGCGTTCTGGAGTCCAGAAACCCGCCTGTCGGCCTACCTGTGTGCCCAACCCGGGGCGTACAAAAACCTCAGGTGCCCACCTTGGGGAGCAATCCCCCTGGTAGAATAAGGAAGAGTGTGGTGTGGTAGAACACGCGGGGCATGAACTGCAGCCACTCTCACCGTGAGGACCTAGGTTCAGTCCCACTGCGATTGTGGCGGTGTTTCGACTCTGACTAAAGAACTAGCCCGAATTCAGTCACTGTCTCAAGGAGATTCACGGATTCGAAGAATAAAGAGAAAAAACAGGAAGGAGAAAAAGGACGATGAAAGGAGGACGAGAGAGAGAGAGAGAAAGAAGAGGAAGAAGGCGAGAATCTGAAAAGGAAGAAAAATAATTTGATGAACAAAAATTAGGAGAGAATGAGCGTAAAGAGTAAGAATCTGATGGAGAGAAAGTACTTGAAGAAAAAGGAGAAGAGGAAGAGGCAGGACGATGGTAAGAGAGGTAAGATGAGATAAGAGGGGTGGGAGGAGGGGGAGGATGCGGAGGCGAGACGATGGGCACGTGAAGGAGGATGAGCTTAGCGGTGTGGGAGTAGGAAGTGGAGGAGGAAGAGAAGGAAGAAGAGGACGAGGAGAGCAGGTTGAATGATACGCAGATGAGGTAGGATGAGATGAGAGAGGAGGCAGGATGAGGAGGAGAAGAGGAGAGGAGATTGGACGATATGCAGGTGAGGGAGAATGATTTGAGACGGATAGGAAGAGGCGAGGAGGTTGGGCAATAGGCAAGTGAGGTAGGATGAGATGAGAGGCAGAGGAAGAGGTTGTGCGATGGGCAAGTGAGGAAAAATAAGCTGAGAGGGGGAGGAGGCTGGACGACGGGCAGGTGAGGGAGATGAGCTGAGAGAAGTGGGAGGAGGAGGAGGCGAAGGCTAGACGATGGACAGGTGAGAGAAGATGAGCTGTGAGTGGTAGTAGGATGAGACTGGACGACGGGCAGGTGAGGGAAGAAAAGTTGAGAGGGGTGGGAGGCGGAGGGGACTGGGAGGCTGGTCGTACCTGCCTGGCTTGGAGGGCAGGCGCAGCGCGGCGTCGGCGTATCGCAGGGGCGTCCAGTGCAGCACGCGGTCGCGGGCGCGCGCGTTGGCGCCGTGGGCGAGCAGCTCCGCCACCGCCTCTGCGCGCCCCCGCGCCGCCGCCAGGTGCAGCGCGCGCCGCCCGCCGCGGTCCTCCTCCTCCACCTGCAAACAACTCTTTTAAGCCCCGCCCCAGCCAATAAACCGTAATGCGTACACACTCCAAGCAGGCATTCCCATCAAGTCCGAACTATATGAGTTTCATGCTATTTTTTCGCGTTGTTTCTAACTTGCGATTTTCCAAAATGCAGAGGATTCTACGAAAATGAGACCTTGGCTATATCTTAAGCGTGCTTTGCTCTATCCCAGGAAAAAAAGATTTAAGAGAAAATTTGGAGCCGTTTCTGAGAAAACAATTGTTTAAAAATTGCCTATATTTCACGCAAAATTACACGATAGCTACTCATATTTTTGAAAAATTGTACACGACCGTGTTTCAATATGTATGTTTAATCAACTGATTTAGGGCGGAAAAAATGTATTCAAAGTTGTAGGAAGTCTTCGAAAAAAGTGAACTTCTGCAATTTTCGAAAATTTAGAGTGCAACGAAAACGAGATCTACCCCAGTTTTGAGCGCACTTTGTTCTATCGGAGGAAGAAGCTTAAAAATTGAAAATATTAAGACTTTATGTAATGTCTCCCCAAAAATCACAACATCCGATTCAAACTCGCAGAGCCTCGAATTCAGCCAGATCGATTGGGAAATATCAACTAGAATTCTCCTCCAGACAGTGGCTGAAGTCGACCTAGCTATGTAGCAAATGACGAAAATCCCGAGACTAGAGCCCTAGGACTTTCCGATCACAGACCCTGCAGTGATTTCAATTGCCGTCCTGAGCCACGTAAGACGGTGCGATCAACCGAAACATTATAGAGTCGTAGACTCCACGGCCGGAGTCATTGAATTCTTGGCTGACCGGGATTAGCCGCGTCATGGTCGATGGAGCCGACGTTTCGGCCATCTTGTTGTGGCCTTCTTCAGATTATACTGCTGGCAGTGAGCTCCATCGACCATGACGCGGCTAATCCCGGACAGCCAAGGATTCAACCGAAACATTCCCCGCGAGCGTCTCCCAGCTGGCGCTGAACGGTGTGCGCGCGTGGGGGGTGGGGGTGGAGGGGAGTACCTTTGCGCCGCGCCGCAGCGCCGCCCGCACTCCGTCGACGCAGCCGGCGAGCGCGGCCTCGTGCAGCAGCATCCCGTCGCACAGCAGCGCGTCGAAGAAGCCGCGCACGTCCTCGTAGCGGCCGCCGAACAGCGCGTGCAGGGCGCGCGCCTCCAGCTGCTCGTAGTGACCCACCAGCCACTGCGCGCTGAAGTACTCCGCGAACACCTACGCACGGACGGTCGCTTGGTTTGGTTGTTAGTGATGCCCAGCGCGTCATCTACTGAGGTCTTTAGTCCCCTAAGTGTAGTGCATGCTCTTTTCCTCTGGATTGATTTTTTCGTTTTTGGATTGATTTTTTCGTGTTTCCGGACGCGTCAACTGCTTTGGTCATTATCCCGTTAGTATAGTGCATTTTTTCTTTCTCGGGAGATGCCGGTGATCTTCCCTGGATGGCGAGATCCGGCGCCGATCTACCGTTGGCTAGTGGGGTTTCCTACTAACCAGGACTCTCCCACCAGCGGGGCACCGCTCAAGCCGGGACAAGCTCTAAGCTCCCGACCGGTCTCCCGGAGTATGTGGTAGTGTAGTGCATGTTAGTGTAAGTGTGTGTGTGTAAGGGGAGAGGATAGGACAAGGAAGAGGAAGGAAAGACCGCGAGCGGTCCGTGGTCCTTTTGGTAGGGCACTAGTCCGGCATTCGCCTGGTGTTGATCGGAGAAACCACGGAAAACTACCGATCAGAGCAGCCGGCCGCTTAAATTCTCCTCCAGACAGCGACTGAATTCGACCTAGCTGAAAAGCTAGTGTCGAAAATCCTGCCACCGTCAGGAGTCGAACCTATGACCTCCCGGTCAGAGGCGCTGCAGTGACATCAGTTGATGCACTGAGCTACCACTCCCGGTTTTTTCCTCTGGAGGTAGCGGTGATCTTCGCCCGCTGGATGGCGAGATCTGGTGACGATCTATCGTTGGTTAGCGGGGTTTTCCTCAACCAGGTATCTCCCACAAACGGGGCATCGCCCCAGCAGGGACAAGCTCTAAGCTCCCCACCGGTCTCCCGGCATTTGTGGTAGTATAGTGCATGATAGTGTAAGGAATGGGGATAGGACAAGGAAGAGGAAGGAGATCGCACGCTGTCCGTGGTCGGTTTGTAATGTATAGCTCCGGCATTCGCCTGGTGTTGATCGGAGAAACCACGTAAAACTACCGATCAGAGCAGCCGGTCTCTAGAATTCTCCTCCAGATAGCGACTGAATTCAATCTAGCGTCGAAAATCTTGCCAATGTCGGGACTCGAACCTAGGACCTCCTGGTCAGAGGCACCACAGTGACGTCTGTTGAAGCACTGTCACCTCTCCCGGCCCTACACACGGAGTCCATAAGTGCAACATAGGTGAAATAGTCTGCAAAACATTACGAAGCGAGCGCGAAACATCGCAAAGTGATTTGCTAGGACTAGTTACATAACTTACTATTTTTTTATTAAATTGCTTACCGGAATGATTGACCGTGGTCTAGTTGAAACTAAACTTTCGGACGTTTGAACTGCAACTGCGACGGGCATCATTAATGGCGGTGGGGTAATGGTCAATAACCCTCCCTAGTGGCGTGGTGTCTGACTATTCGTAGTCTAGTACAATGCAGTTTCATTCAATTTAGGTAAAGGGAAAGTGCATTCTGTTTACATTTTCTTGAGCTCTGGGATCCCACAATTTTCAGTTCAAGTATCCGACCATTACTACCCCACCGCTGGTGATGTCAGTCGCAGGTGCAGACGAAACGTCCGGAAGTTTCACTTTAAGTGAGTCACTCCTTATCAGCTCGGTAAAAAATTCAATCACTGACGGACGCCGTGAGAGCTTACATTCTTTTTATGTCGAAAAATCTGCATTTTTCTACAATCTACAAAGGCTGGCCAAAGTATACTCAGGTATAAAGAGAATGGCATTTCAAGGTCACGAATCATAAGAAAAGGGGGACATTGTCATGCAATCGGAAGCTCCAAGTCGTAACGAAGCTCCCGATTGGATGACAGTGTCCCTTCTTGGTCCAGCTCGTGATTTTGAAGTGCCACTCTGTTTAAATTGGAGTACAGCGGGCAGGGTAACCAGCTCACTAGAGTTCATGGGCACATCCAAGACCGTTTGCAACGTGGTGGAGAGAGATGGGTAAGCTCTTGCGCGTCGTATTCGACTTCAGTCAATGGGCTTCAGGCACCAGTTTGTGTAACAATATTAGCGGGAATTTTAAATACCAAAATTATCACCTTTTTAGCCATTGAAACCTATATATGAAGCACTAAAAAAATTGCATCTTTTATTACAATTACACCTTCATCGTGTTATATTTGGTTTGTCACCATTGAAAATTGACACTTTATGCCACTTTCAAAATGTTTCTCAACACTTGTCGCTATCTATGCAACATGGCGACCAGCGTTTGGCCAGGCTTTTGAAACGAATTGCCCGTGTTGGGGTCACGTTGTTCGTGACGCAAACTAGTGTTGCACAGAACGAGCAAAATCGGTGCATCGGGGGAACCCACCCATCTCATGGTCTGCAATACTCAGACCTTCCTTTATACAAGTATCGATATTAGATAATACGGCGCCGGTTTTGATCGGGTGTTTTCGACTGTTCCACGTGGTTCTGGGTGATTTATCGTGATTAAATACTTATTTTCTGCTATAAAGTAAAAACAGTAATAGGGAAGTATGGGTCGCTCGTATTGCGTGTCGAGAAGTAAATCTACGTACAATACAATGTATTGGATCCTTCAGTATTTCAATCCCAGAAGGAAGTCGCTTCAAGACAAATGGTTTAAATGCATTCATCGTGATTCGTACGTATAACAGGCAGAAAATTCATTAGTCTGCGTAAAAAATAAGGACAAATTTGTAATTAGAAAGGAGTGTTCTCGTAGTTGGTGAAGAACCAATTATCCTTACTCGAAAGAAAACAAAACTGAAGAGAGTTTTCCTTACCATATTCCACAATCAACCTTCGTCCCGCACTGTTAATGCCTGGAGAGACCGACATCTGTCGTGCGATAGAAAGAGATGAAGGAAGTTTGCAGAAGTGATGTGAAAAAGATCGCGTTTCAATTTTGTTGTAAAAATGAACTGTTGAAAAAATTAAACCATTTATTTTATCTTTGAATAACGACTGTTTTGTTTTATAAATTGAAGGATGGGCTGTCTACAGATGTTCCACCAATTACGTTAGTTTTAAGGTTATGAGTCATTTCTATTTTATTGTTTAAAAAAGGAGTTGTCAAAAACTAATTTCAAATGAATCCTGCAATAAGAAGATGGAGACTTTTTGGAGCGCAAAGGGGGATTAAATTTTAAAACATAGTCAACTTCAGAGTTATAATGAGAAATTGATTGTCGGTGAGATAAGTTTGCTTTTCATTAATTTTTTGAAAGAAGTATAAAAATCAAAGAAGTCTGATAAAAAATCACTTCAAAATAAAATTTTTCCTACCTACAGTTTTTACTGTACTCTGTTCTATCTTTTTTAAAATTGGAATGACTGTGGCGCCGTTCCATTATTCTGGTGCACAGAGGGTAAACATCAAAATATACCAGTGGAATTACAAAGTTTAGAGAATTTATGAGAATTTCTTTTAAAAATTAATCTATTATTGAAATTTCAACGAAAAAGGTTATGAAGGCTATATATCCTATCATTTACTAATATTTACTGAAATTATATACTAAGAATACCAGAAGTATATAAGATTATATACTTCTATCATTTACTAAGTTTATATACATGGATTTTGTGAAGCTTGGACGATAGTATTACTTGAAAGAGACAAATTTTCAGTCTTCAGCGTATAATCTGCACTGTTACTGTGAGTGTGGTAGTGTAGTTAGTTACCCAGTAGTTATACTCATTTAATATATGCATAATATGGGAATGAAATTATCATGAGTCAATGTTAACATAAGCAATAATATTGGCCGTTCAATTTTACCCGCATCTCCTCCCCTGGATGAGAAGGAAGCCTTTCCGACCGATACAATTGCCGCTTGTATTTTGCAAGAACGTCTGATGTATTGCAGAAGGGAACGATAATTAAATTATAATACAAGTGAATATTTAATGTTTCCGGGCACGTCAACTACTGGTCATAAGTTCTATAAGTTATAATACGTGTTATGTCGTGGAAGGAGGCAGTGGTTCTCCCGCTGAAGCGTGAGATCTGGTTCCGACCTACACGTCGGCTTGCGGTTCATCCCCCAGCAGGACACTGCCCGGTCGGGACATGCTATAAGCTCTCGGCTAGTCTCCCAACGTGCGTAGAAGTGTGGTGCACGTTAGTTTAAAGTGTAAAGGAATAGAAGGGGACACGGATGAAGTAGGAAAGATTCCTCGCGGTCTGTGATCCACTTTTTAAAGTCCTGCCTGGAATTGATAGAAGAAACCACGGTAAACTAGTTATCAGATACGCTACCACTAGAGTTCTCGTGAATAATAATAATAATAATAATAATAATAATAATAATAATAATAATAATAATAATAATAATAATAATGTATTTGGCGTTTTGTGTCGGTAGTCCCCCTTGCTTGGGCCTGGTTAAATTCCCATGTTTGGGGGTAAGAGCGACATGAGGCGAAAATGACGTATTCTCTTTGTTACTAGCAAGATCCGCCTTCTTGAGCTTTTCTTCGTCACACAGCTACAGAAACTGGGACGATTTTTAAGGAAAGCTACAACTATATTTTTCCTTGACCAGAAATCGAACCCGTGGACTACAGCACAGGAAGCTAGTACGCTGCCCGTGAGCCAATAATAATAATAATAATAATAATAATAATAATAATAATAATAATAATAATAATAATAATAATAACAATAATGATGATGATTCTTTGTTTATAATTAGTTAATAATTGCTCCAATAAGTGAAGTCGTAGGCTTCCGCGGCTGGAGTCATGTGGATGATCTTGGCTGTCCGGGTGACGCCGCGTCGAAGGCTGTGTTGCCGCTGGTCTGCGGACCAGCCCTGAGGAAGACCACGAAAAGATGGTCGAAACGTCGGCAAAGCCTTCGACGCGGCGTCACCCGGACAGCCAAGATCCTCCAATTGCTCCATTATTACCCTATAGGTAGTAATTATTAAATTGTAATAATTATTTAATCTATCTATCTATCTATCTATCTATCTATATCTATACTAAAATATAAAGAAAGAAGTGCGTTGACTTACAGCGCAATAATTTCTGAATCTACTGAATCAATACCGATGAAACTTGTGGTAGATTCCTTTGAACGTCTGGAGTACTGTAGGCTATGATTTACAACCATAAACATTAATACAGTCACAAAATATTTACTTTTCTGGACATTTTTGTGTAGCTTTACATCACAGATTCAAGAGTGCATCAATGTCAGCTGCGCGCTACCAGAGGATGACGTCTGAGATCTACTGATTTCATCAATGTCCAGAATTATTAAGAAATTCATTGGGGTTTGAATAAGGCTATGTAATGTCCATGCGTGAACGTTGGTGATTTGTTAGTTCTGAACGTTGGTGGAACATTCGAAAGAAATCCGTAACCAACGTAGTAAAGAATGTCAATGTAAAACATAATTGTCCTAGTTCGTGTTATACACAGTGACATGAAAACATAAGCGAGTTTAAAAGTGTTTAATAATTGAGGTAGGTTGAGAGAGTAAAAAGTACAATAATATACAGTAGAGAATATATAGTAATGTACAATATACGATATACAGATATCGTATATACAGATCTATCGTACACTTTCTAAACAACCTCTTCCTGTAGAAATTTGTGTACACTGAATTGTTTGAAAATGCCGAAACGAAAGTCACAGTTGTCAAAACAGACTGAGACTAAGAGATGAGCAGTCTATAAAAGTTGTGGATCGGCTACTCAGAGGCAAGAGCTACTTGCTTCATCAGCTACTCATATACAAGAGCGATTCGTACCATTGAAAATAATACTGCAAGGAGGGAAGAAAATTTGAATAATTTTCGAAGTAGTAGGGCAGTTTTTCATTATGACTCTCAATTTGTCTATTTACACACTTATCATGTTCAAATTGGTAAAATGGAAAATCTGTGTATATTTTGGGTCAACCATATTGAACATTTTTTCAATATGTGCAGATTAATACACTGGAATGTAATTAAGCAATGATCGTTTAAATATTAAGACTAATCTATGGTTTTGCTCCCAATGAATGAATTCATCTCTTTTTCTATAAAAAGTAGGCAAACATTAATTTACCTAAAAATATTTGTCTAAGCAAATAAAAAATTCTGGGAGTCCTTGGTTTCTATTATTCACATTTCAAGATACATAGTATCTAGCACTTCAGAGTCAAAAATTAAGTTAATATTGTTTTGTTGAGTGATTCCGTATATGTCAATTTATTGTGTACACATAAAGTACATGGTGAATCAGTATTGTTCTTATGTTACAGTGGCATGATGAATCGATTTACCTAAACAAATGTTTTATACTATATGTTACTAACATATAGGACTTCGAAAATATATATTTCTATCGTCTTCAAAATAATTATAAAAATCAGCAATTACGTTTTAGCATAGATATTTTCATTTACTTTTATGATTATGATTAATGAATTACGTTATGACTTATATATCTATTACTCCGGACCTATCTACTAGCGTACCTGTACGAGAACTCTGGAATGTTTTACTCTGATTAAAATAATAAGGCCCTTCAAGGGCATGAGTTGGCAAGAGATCAATTTTAAACCTTTCTTTGTGATTTCGATAGAAGAAAAATATAAAAAAGATTTAGTTACAATGTAGCAATTTATTGATAGTATTGGTATAATATATAAAACTCCACAAAATATATATAAGTGATCTACAAGTATTTTAATTTGTAGTTTAGATTTGTTTATTGTTTTAGTTATAACGTGAGGAATGTTTGGGATCTGGTACGCTCAATAAGAAAGATGTAAACGTTTTTTAGTGAGAAAATGAGCGAGGTAGACCGGAAATTTCCAAATAGAATAGGGGGTAAGACAAGACAGGGCTAGCTGGGCGGGGCTGGGCGGGGCTGGGCGGGGCTGGGCGGGGCTGGGCGGGGCTGGGCGGAGAAGGGATACACTGGGATAACAGCAGGGCATGAATAAATGGAATTCCTCTTCCTAACTAATAATTTAGAGTAAAAAATGCCCGGGCAACGCCGGGTACTTCAGCTAGTAATGTATATAGCCAGTATTCAGTAATGACTTAACGCTTACCTTGTGGATGAACTGAGGTTTGCCGTCCACGAACTTGGTGATGAGACCGGTCCGCTCGCGTTCGCGGTCGTTAGACAGCTCCTCCACCTCCTCCGCGATGACGGTCATGAAATCCCCGAGGAGATCGCTGCCGCAGAAGCTCACAAAGGCGGCGCACATTTGATGTTCCTTTTGGAACTCCACTTCTAGTTTGGTCGCCCAGCGGTGCAAACCCACCGAAATGTCCACTTTCTGCCAATACACTTTTCTCGTTTCTTCCACGAACTTCTTTATGAGAGTGAGCAAATTGATCCTCTTGCGTCTGGGATTGGAGGACTGCAGGGGAGCCACGTTCTGTAAGAGGGAGTGGTCGTTTCGGTAGGCGACCGCCAAGACGTGCGAGTAAAGCGGCACGTCGCAGAGGCTTCGTCCGTTGTGCTGGGTGGCGCTTCGGACGTCGTCCACCAGCTGATCCACCGTCGACTGAAATTCTTCGCCGTCCGTTTCGTCGCTGTCCCCACCCCAGTACGCGAGAAGATATCGTTTTTGATCTTCGGCGGAGAACGGATGCAGCGTGAATGGAAGACTGCGGGTTGCACGACCCAAGTCTTCCTCGAGCATTGTACGACCCGCTATCCACACTCTTTGAAAGTTGGTCTTTTGAAGGAGAAATTTCAGCACGCTGAGTAGTTTGGATTTGTGAATGGGGCAAACATCATCCACGCCATCTACAAAAATACTGATGTTTCCGGACTGCAATAGATTATCTCTCAGGAAGTTCTTTGTCGAATTATTATCCAATGATACCCGCACGTTGCTTGCTCTATGTAACAAATCAACAATACTCTCCTGATTGATTACTCCCATGTTTTCTAAGAGCCTACCTTCATTCAGTCTTAGTACTGCAACCCAATGGAAGGGATTTTCCTTTTTGACAATGTAGGCCAACCGAGATAGAAAAGTTGATTTTCCCATTCCAGGATCTCCAGTAAGAAGGAACACGCCCCGCCAGTCAATGAAATCATCAACGTCATAATGAGTGCAAACGGGTGAAATGCTACAATGCGAATCACTGTTTTTTAAATAATTGCGAAGTACTTCATGATCTCTGCGTGTTTCAAGCCATACAATTTCTTCTCCTTCGTACGTAAGCCAATGTATGTTCTTGGATTCAAAAAACATTAGAGCATCTGTATTGGCTGCATCTGTCCACACGCTCCATTTCGTCTTGGTCCTTCTCTTATTCAGCGTGTCCTTCGACTCAGAGAGATCACTCGACAATCGCAGCACACGAGAAGGAGATTCTCCCAGCAAGTCCCACTCCTCCCAGTTCGAGTTGGACAAGCGTAGGTCCCGGAGGATGTCTTCTGGAAAGCCGTTCAAGAGAAAAATGTCGTCCGGGCTCTGCATCTTCCACAGGGTGTTGTTGAGCACCGTCTTGTGCTGGACCGTGCGTGGGATGTAGAAGGGATCGGGGAGGGTCATGGGCGCCCCCAGAGACACCTCGTCGCCGCACGCCAGCGCGTCCAACGTCGCCCCGCCCACGCCGCGTCGCAGGGACGGCCACACCCCCTCCAGCCGCGCCAGCGTCGTCTCCTCCCCCTGCACCAACACCAGGCGGTCCAGGAGGCGCTTCTGCTCGTAGTGCGAAAGGTGATCCAAAGTCCAGTAATTGTCGAGGAATTGCACGCACTGACCTGTGTGTGTTGTGATAAAGTTCTCAATTTTAGAATTTAATTGCGACTGTAGAATCCGCACCTTGCACTTTCTTTCATTCAAGATCCTCGCTACGAAGTTTTGCATGCGAATATCCATATCATCCACGTTTAACACCAGTTCCTCACAACAGTTTCTAACCACAGATTCTAAAGCACTTTCTGGGTAGTCCCTGAATGATGACTCAGTTAGTATCAGATAACTATCTGGAAAATTCTCGTCCATTACTCTTTTGATTTTGGAGCTGCGCAAGCGGGTTGATATTTCAGGTACTATATTGAGAGTTACATTATGTTTTTCTAACCGACACTTGAGTTCATGGTACAAACGAGGCTGAAACTGAAGTGACAAGAACTCAGCATTATCATTAACAAAATATTGTAATATTTTTTCTAATTCTTTGGAAGATTCAGAGATGCAATGATCGCTGTCCCACCATTTCCGCAGGGAACCTAAATATTTTGACAGAAACAATTCTTCCCGGGGCATTTCGCCACCTACAGCGTCTGTTAAGGCAATTTGAATTAATAGGTCTAGCTGTGACGCGTGAGCTTGACCTCCAAAAATAAGCAATCGAGGTAAGAACTCCGTACGAAATGCGTGACATTCAGGTTCTCCATCATACATATCCCAAACTAAAGGATTATGTTCTCCAAATGAAAATATTTCTCCTTGACCGGTGCTAAACACATAATGAAATGGAAAATCTGGTAATGAAATTTCTGCATCCTGACAATTAAGCTGAATAAGGTTCCTGGTTGTAAAAAGGACAAACCTACATTCTTCTCTTATCCATTCACTCAACACACGTTGGTTACGATCACCCTCAGTTGAAGTTTTGGCGTTTTTTATTATAGACTGGTAACCTTCAAAGTATTTTCTAAGATTGAAATTTTTCGCCCTTTTAGAGCATCGTTTCGATGTAAGATCGTTCCTTGTGACAACTTTATCGTATCTTTCTGAATGTTTCAACTGAACAAAGTAGTTCATTCTACGTTCCTTCTTTCCTTCAACCCACTTTAGGTGAATGACGAGATCGTCGAATGGGTTGGCTCCCTGCATGTTGGAATAGATGGAGAACTCAAGATCCAACTCCGGCCGATGCATCCGCTCCGCTCGGAGACGCGCGCTCGCCAGGCCTGCCAACTTGTATTCGAACTCGCCTCCATCCAGTCGCACGCGCGATGGATCTTTCTCAACACTGTACACAAGACATTTTTCCATTAATTCAATTTTATATCGTCAAATAAAAAACATAAAAAATTATAAAATTTAACTGTTAATTTTTTTAAAAAAATCACTCGGAAAAGTGTCTCATATTTTACCGCCACCTCTTAAAAGACCTCAAGTAATCCTTGATATTCAGATATATTGGAAGAGTACTTCACGTACAAATGTTGTGAAAGAGGACTTGGTAAGGGCGTGGAATACAAAAGTTCCGAATAGAAATACGTTCATCTGAATACAAGAGACAACTGTTCTCCTGGAGGCAAGGAAGAGAACTGCTACTAAATGGTCAAGAGCAGGAATTCGCCTTCTCAGCAATGATGAAGAATTCTGACAAAAATAACACATTTCCAAGGCACTCAAACATAATTTTATTTAACATATAGACCAATCTAGTGGTGCTGGAGAATGGCATGGACTTTCTCTTACTAGTGAGTTTCCTAATCTGTTTCGTCTGGTTTTCGGTTTTGACCCTCGGTTTTGACCCTTCGGTTTTTCTCTCGTTCTGGCTGGTACCTATCGGCGTCAAAAATAATTTTTCGAGATTTATTAATTTTTCGGTCTCCTAGTTGCAGAATAGAACTTATGGCGCTACAGCAGAATATTTTTTGCGCTTAATTTATAACTCGTGTAATTTTTGAAAATTTAGACAGTTCAACGAAAATGAAACGTAGACCGTTTTTAACTCTCCTTTGCTCTATCCTAAGAAAAAGTCAAAAGAAAATTTGGGAGCGGGTTTTGAAAACAAAAATTTAAATTTGCTTTTACTTCAAGCACTTTGAAGCAGGGAAAGCAATACGTAATAGCAATATTCTAACTACAAACGATTCAAAAATGATGTATGCAAAATACAGTTTTATCATTCATTGTGAAATTTTAATTACTTTACTCAACTATTTACGTACATTATAGCGGTTTCATTTTACGTACCTTATAGTGGTTTGATGTATGATACTCAGGAGTAATGTGTACAATTTTAATACAGTAATACACTACGATGACACTTAAACCAGAACACGAACATGTATTATGACTAACACGCGCGCGCGCGCACACACACACACACACACACACACACACACACACACACACACACACACACACACACACACACACACACACACACACACACATACACATACACATACACATACACATACACATACACATACACACACACATACACACACACATGTACACACACATGTAGACACACACATGTAGACACACACATGTAGACACACACATATACACACATATAATGTGACGTCACGGGATTATACAAACCCGTAACGCCACCATAAGCCACGAGAAAAGACCAGAACACAGAGAAATAAAGTACGCGGCGGAGCGATGGTCCGAGAAAGCGACATCTACCCCCAGGTTTTCGCACTCCGATGTCCGAAGTTACGGATCATGTTTTTCTTGAGAGGGCGCGAGGGAGGAGAAAATTCACCCCTCCAGAAATTTCCCCAGGCGGAGTCACATAAATACCGCGACGCGCTTCGGGAGAGTTCTCTTTCAATTTCGACAGCGGCGACGACTCTTTCAATTTCGACAGCGGCGACGACTCAAGCTAATTCTTCGACGATAGTAATTGGTTAGTGCAGGAGTATATTTTTACTTGCTTAGTTAAAGCTGATTTGAGAAACGCGGTAATAAGTGATAGAATTCAGAAGTGAAGTGCATGTACAGTGTTAGCACTAACATTACGCGAGAAAGCAAGTGATGTGATTGCTTTAAATCTGAAATAGTTTCATAATTGAAATAAATTCGCGCAGAAGGACTCTAAACGAAATCCAGCATTTAATTTTGTACGCCACGACCACGCACGCTCAAAGTGTGGTATGTCGGCCGAGTGCTAGAAGCATTCAATTCAATAACGCTAGTTATTCGAAGCTGGAAGCGCGAACGACGGGTACGCGGCACGCAGAAGGACGACTCCAGTGAAGACTCAAGCGTAGGCGAGAAGGACTTGGACCAATTACGTGGATGGTGGAATCCGGAGAGATCGAGAGAAAGGTCTGGAATTTGGACGAGTAGCGGAATCCTGAGATCGAAAGAAGTGGTGTAACCGTGGAACATCAAACCAGTCAAGCGACGCGGCGAGGACGGCGAGCGACCGAAACCCCAAGGTTAACTGATGGCAAGCGGGAAGGCGATGTCGAGGTAAAGAACTCGCAACTTCTATGCGGCAATTTGTTGGGAAATCGTGTAGCTTTAAATACCAGGCGAAGCGTCCTAAAAAAGGGGAAAGTTCCAAATAATTACTGGGAGAAATATTCCGAACGTATGAGCGGCAGTTTAGATTTCATTCGCTGTACGCACCAGTAAATTCGTTTGAATGCCATACCTTGTACGACTTTTCTAGAGTGAATATGATATTTCATGTAGTGTAAAAGTGATCTTGTTTGAATGTCACGCTTACATTGTATTATGTCAGGGATAATTAGTTGTCTATAATTTGTAAAGGGTACGATTTAAGTAACGTGTGTGTCACGTTTATTTTTGTATTTGAGTTCACAGCATTGTAACAAATGTGCAGCTTAAGGCTGACACCTGTGAACAGTCTATGATAGAATAATTGTAGAGAATCACTTAAAGGGCCGTGCACGGAGAAAACTTATGAATAACAAAAGTTAAATGAGGTATACGAAATAATTCAGAAAGAAGTAGAAGCACAAGAATTGTAAATAGTACTTATTGAAGTATTAAGGCAGTCGAGGTGACGCCTATACATTTTTTGTGGTTGTGTTATTTTCTTTTGTTGTTTCTGTTTTCTTTGCAGTGACCATCTACGCAAAGTGCATAATTTATTGTATATTTGTGCCACTGTGTAATTTGTTTACTCACTGAATATATGCTCCTTTTACCAGAATTTTACCTAATTCGTTGTGTCAAGGGTTCAGACCTTTCTCATACCCGAAAGATCCTGCTTCCTGAGAATTCAAAGCTCGCTTCACGAGCATTCATTGTTTCACGCTTTATTGCCACCGGCTGGAAGGTAGTAGGTGGGTGCGTTACAATACACACACTTATACGTAATACTCTTTCAATATTCCTCTGGACAAATTGCAGTCATGTTCGTTTTTCAGACAGCATCAAAACAAATACATTGTTTA